>JASAMZ010003530.1:0-17100 GCA_030248115.1 Linhomoeus sp. GSCO2_2
GTGCTGCTTTTCGTTCAGTTACGTATTGCTGCTTCCGATTGCGACTAGAAGTTAACTGTGCCGACGTCTCTCTTCTCCTTCTTTTTGAGAACGGGTTTTGCCGCGCCGCCCCTTCCTCTCGTCTCGCGTCGGCCGCTTCTTAAGGGCCTAATCGGCGGAGAGAAGTTTATTTTCGGCTTCGACTCGACTCGACTTTCTTCTGACTTTTGGATTTTCTGTGGTTGTGTGGTTGTTTTAGTGTGATTACTGTAGGTCTACTGTAAGTCTCCGCCGTCTTTCCAGTTAGTAATTTTGTCTTTTCCCGCGCTACCACACATCTCTCTCGCGTCCGTACGTCTCGTTACTCTGCCCATGTTCTCTGCGCTACCGTAAGTCACACTCGCGTCGATTCTAGCCTAACCGCAGCTGGCGCGTCCGATGTCTTCTCTAGGACGGTATTTTCATTTTGCTTTTCGTACGCTACCGTAGTTCAATGCGCGTCCATGCGCCTACTGTAAGTCGTCCGCGCTTTTTTTCGAGTTAGTGTCTGCCTTGTTTGTGTTCTCCGAGCTACCGTAGGTCCGAGCCGCGTCCATTACTGCAGCGTGAATTCGTAATTCACCGCGTAAATCCGACAACAAAAAGTTTCAAAAGGTCAATGAAAGGACTACAGTAACAAAAAAGCGATGAAAACTGCAGATTTTGGTTTGTTATATCTTGGCACTCGTGCGTTGCAGAGCGGCGGTCTTGACATCGCTGAAGAGCTCATGGCAAGCCAACATCAATCACGCTCACAATTAACCTGTAGTTTTGCGTTAGATTCCAGTGTCTTTTTTAAAATTTAGTCTGAAAAGATGATTTTCTTGGTATAAAGAATTAAACCCGAGCGATACCAATGTTGCGTAGCAAGACCACTCCAAAAAGTGTAGTCGCGAGTAGAGTCAAAGACACTGCACGAAACCGGAAATGGCCTTGCTACAATCTCAGTAAAAATTCAAAGCTCAAAACCGCTCCGCTTTTTAAGCGACGAGGACGAGGAAGGTTAGCTGAGAGAGACTGGCGTTGTGTCATGTGTTGTCTGAAGAAGGAACGTGATTCCCTATTACTATTGAGGAAGCGGGGGAGCTACACCCAGCAACGACAGTCGACAACCCGGAGGCCCCGCAACCAGTGATGGGGTTGCCAGTGAAGGGACAGCCAGTGACGGCGCAGCCAGTGACGGCGCAGCCAGTGACGGGGCAGCCAGTAACGGGGCAGCCAGTGACGGCGCATCCAGTGACGGGACAGCCAGTGACGGCGCAGCCAGTGATGGGGCAGCCTGTGACGGCGCAGCCAGTGACGGGACAGCCAGTGACGGGACAGTTCGACCCGGCTCAGAATCCCAAGGTGTCGCTGCAGGAGGTGGCAACGGGTCAAGTCTTCTTCAAGGAGCGAATCCAGAATCCCCAGACGCAGTAGCAGGAGGTGACGAGGACGATGGGCCTGGTCTTCAGAGATGCAATCCAGAATTCCGGAATGTCGCAGCAGCAGCTGACGGTGGCGAGGCAGCAGCTCTTCAGGGACCCTGCCTCGAACCGAGATCGAGATCCGCTAGGGGTTAGTTACTTTTGTTACTATGTACATACATGTGAAGTCATGTAAGTCCAGTTCTGGTAACGCATGAAACAAGCTCCGGTATTAAAAAGTTGAGTTTGTATTCTGACCGACTTTGCAAAGAGTTGCGTTCTTTCTGCAGAGAGTGCGAGAGTTCATCGCCCGCACGCTCCGCTTCATGAGCCCCCACTTCGCAAGAGGGTATTGCATAGCAATATTGATTTTGCCCGCGATTTGGCTTTTAGAGCAAGAACATCCTTCTTTCAAGCAACGTTTTTAAAAAAAACTGACAAAAACTTGTTAAAGTTTTGGCAAACACTGGACAGAGCACAAAACTGCGCACTACGAGCAATCAAACCGTGTCGCACATCTGCATGTAGCAAACAGCGATCTTAGTGTTAAAATATCGAGAATGGCGTTTTCTGCGGTGCGTCCTTGCGTTATTGAAACATCTTTGCTGCCATACGTGTAAGCGCCAACCGGCCAGGGGGGGGGGGGGGTCGGGGGGGGGGGGGGGGGTATAGGACCCCTCAGGTGGGGGGGGGGGGGGTCTGAGGCCCCTGGAGGGGGGGGTCAAATGACCTAAAAATTTTGCTAAAAAAGTACCAAAAAATAAGAAAATTTTGCAAAAATAGGCCAAAAAGTGCTAAAAATCGCTTAATTTTGGTCAAAAATGTCCAAAATATAGCGCCGCAGGCAAAAATTTTGCTATTTTCAAGCGCCGCAGGCGAAATTTTTGCCATTTTTAAGCGCCGCAGGCGAAAATTTTTGAAATTTTAGGGGGGGGGGTCGTTTGGGGAAGGCGGGAGGGGGGTACCTGGGGGGGGGGGTATGGGGGGGTACACTTTTGGCTAGGGGGGGGGCTTACCCCCCCCCCCCCCCCCCCCCCCCCCCCCCCGGTTACACGTATGTTTGCTGCCGCGTGAAAGAGCACGCCGAGACCTTTCACCTGACGTGTCGATTGCCACTCTACGACGTAAGACGAGCGAGTTAGAGCCGTTTTGTGCTTGGGCACTTTCGAGTTACTGTAACTCGCGAAATTTAAACTTTTGAGTTTCGACCAATGGGAGAGCAAATGATCAGTGAGTCGGGAGCTATTCAAAAAGCTCGAGATCGTCTCTCTACGACGCAAGTTGAGCGCGTTAGAGCGACTTCAGCGTCAAAATGCTGAGAATGGCGTTTTCCGCGGTGCGTGTTTGCGTAAATGAAAAACTTGCTGACGCATGAAAGAAAACGTCGAGAGCTTTCCCCTCACGTGTCGCTTGCCACTCTACGACGTAAGACGAGCGAGTTAGAGCCGTTTTTGCTTTTGCACCTTCGAGTTACTGTAACTCGCGAAATTCAAACTTTTGAGTTGCGACCAATGGGGGAACAAAATAATGATCAGTTAGTTGGGAGCTATCCAAAAAACTCGAGATCGTCTCTCTACGACGCAAGTTGAGCGCGTTAGAGCGATTTTAGCGTCAAAATGCTGAGAATGGCGTTTACCGCGGTGCGTGTTTGCGTAATTGAAAAAAATTTTGTAAACGCATGAAAGAACACGTCGATAGCTTTCACCTGACGTGTCGATTGCCGCTCTACGACGTAACACGAGCGAGCTATGGCCGTTTTGCGTTTTGACTTTTAGGTTACTGTAGCGCGCGCAATTCAAACTTTTGAATTTCGAAACCTCTTAGCGGAATGATCAGTGAGTCGAGACCTATCCGTAGAACCCAAGATCTCCGCTCTACGACTTTCCAACGCCGAGATCTGGGAGCGTTACGGACAGATGGACGGACGTACGCACGCACGCACGCACTTTACGTGAAGAGGTGCAGTTTGTATCTAAAAAAATTTTTTATTGTAGTTTTAGTATCAGTTTCATTTCAGAAAAATTTCGTTTGAGTTTCACAATCAGTTGTTGTTGTGGCCATTCCAATATCAATTCAGCTCCAGTATATAATTGTAACTGAAACTGGAACTACCTACATGTCTTGTTGTAGAACTGTATAGATATGGCCGGTGTGTGCTGAGGTGAGCTCAGTAAAACTCAACAAGCTGTGTGTGTAAAAAGCTCAACCTATACTTTGTGTCTGACAAATCTTGATGAACAGTATAGTGAACTAGAGCCTTTAGCCCGTAGGAGAATCTCTATGGTCAATAGCATATGAGTAATCTGCAGAGCATGAAGGAGATAACTCAATCATCGAATTCAGTGCACTGCCAGACAGTACAGTTAGATCTCAAGTCGTTAGACCCTGTGCCATTGTCAGTGCCTATGATGAAGATCTCGCCATCTCCTGTGCCTGTAAACACACAATAGATGCTTGGGTTTAGCCCGTGGACAATTGGGTTTAGCCCATAGGACATTTCAGATAGATCTCAAGCCATTCGAGCCTGTGCCCCTGCCAGTGCCTACGTTTAGGATCGCGCCAGCTCGTGTGCCTGTAAATACAGAGTAGACTCTTGTGTTTAGCCCGTAGACATTTGTGTTTAGCCAATAGGGCATTTCAGACAGATCTCAAGACATTTGACACTGTGCCCCTGCCAGTGCCTACATTTATGCTCGCACCAGCTCCTGTGCCTGTAAACACACAATAGATACTTGGGTTTAGCCCGTAGACATTTGGGTTTAGCCTGTAGGAGATTTCAGATAGATCTAAAGACATTAGACATAGATCCAAAGCAGTTTATGCTGTGCCCCTGCCAGTGCGCGCAGTGCCTGCAAATACACTTTGGAGTCTTACAACGACAACTCTGTCATGCGTGGTGACACTGTATAGCACTTTTGACGCGAAATCAAACGTCAGTCACAGCGTGAGATGCCTTCTGTGCTCAGAATGTACTGGTGCAGTCGATATTTGCGAAATATTGTGGAATTTAGTCATTGGTCAAAGTTCTAAAATAGGAGGTGCAAAACTACATGTAACGACGGTCAGTTTGAGCTATAGATCATTGCGATCCGTCAACTGTAGCGAGCGCTAGAGCGTTTACAGATCCACAAACAAACAAACAAACAGACGGACAGACTCTAGGCGCCATAGTATATAGGATTTTATTCGCATAATTGGCCGTATCTGGAAAAGGTATCTTGAAGACGTGCACCACAAATCAAGTGCAGCTGTTACCACGATACGGTTGCCTGTACAACTGATCTAAAGCTCAGTGATATCGCCGCGTTTGCTATATGGTATCGGCATGATACGACGCCGTTCATCTAAAGTTTTATACCTGTGGGAATACGCCACATCGAACAAAAAACTTGCCAACTGTTTGGTGCAGTCGTTCTTTACCAGGAATTTCATTTGGTATACGTATTTCTGCGTTGTGACGTTTTTGTCAATTTGTAGAATTTTGACAAATTGTCGCGTATTTCAATAATCTTTTGCGTTACTAATTATTCGCAATCTACGATTTTTCAATTTCTGAAGAAATTTCGCCGCTACCTCATCAGCCAAAAAAAGTCGATTTTCGATATTTTATATTTTGATTGTAATTATCTCTAAATTGCAATATTTCAAAACTGCAAATCCATGTCACAAATTCTTACTGGCTTACGGCATTTTAATTACTGCATTCACATTCGTCAATAAATAACGTTCTATTTTTGTCAATTTATGGAATTCTGACAAATAATCGCGTATTTCTCTGAAATTCCACATATGGAAAAATTTCTTCTGTGTTGCAAATTGTCCACGGCCTATACTCTTTCCATTTCTGAAGAAATTTCGCCGCTAGCTCATCAGTCAGAAAAGTCGATTTTCGACATTTTCGAATTTTAATTGCGAATATCTCGAAAAAGCGAAATTAGCAACAGAAACGGACATCGGATCCATACTCAGCGACCTCGACTCTACTTGACCACATATGCCACATGTGTTACTTCGGTGGGACGGAAACACACACACACACATTGTCATCCGTATATATACACCTCGCCACGCTGAGGCGCTGCGAAACAAGCTGTGTGTGTAAAAAGTTCAACCTATACTTTGTGTCTGTCAAATTTTGGTGAACAGTATAGTGAACTTTGTACACATCGTTAGCCGCATCTGGAGAAAGTGTCTTGAGAATGTGTACCTTAATGCCAAGTGCAGCTATCCCCACGATACGGTTGTCTGTACAGCTGATCTGAAGCTCAGTGATATCGCCGCGTTCGCTATATCTTATCGGCATGATACGACGCCGTTTATCTGATGTTTCCTACTTGTGTGAAAACGTCACATCCAACAAAAAAAACTTGCCAAAAGTTTGGTGCGAGCGAATTCCTGTGTTCAGCGTACGAATTTCTGTTTCCGAGTGCACATTCGTCAATAAACAGCTGTTCTGGCCATCAGACGAAAATCTCGATTTTGACATTTTTTTAAATTTTAATTCTAAATATCTCGAAATTGGAATTTATTAAAACTGTAAAACTATGTCACAAATTCTTATTGGCATACGGTCTTACCATTTCTGCATTCAAATTCAACAAAAACGACGTTATATTTGGTTGATTTACGGAATTTTGAAAAATAATTACGTATTTCTATTAAATTCCATACGTGCAAAAAATTTTTCTTGGTTACAAATTATCCGCAGTCTATACTCTTTCCATTTCTGAAGAAATTTCGCCGCTATATCATCAGGTGAAAAAGTCGATTTTCGACATTTTCATATTTTGACTGAAAATATCTCGAAATTGCAATTTTTAAAAACTGCAAAACTATGTCACAAATCCTTATTGGCATACGACCTTTCCATTTCTGCATTCACATTCATCAATAAATGACGTTGTATTTTAGTCAATTTATGCAATTTGGACAAATAATCGCGTATTTCTATTAAATTCCACATTTGCAAAAAATTTCTTTCGTGTTACAAATTATCCGCGGTCCATGCTCCTTCCATTTCGCGGCTAGCGCATCAGACGAAAAAGTCGATTTTCGACATTTTCGAATTTTAATTGCGAATATCTCGAAAATGCGAAATTAGCAACAGAAACGGACATCGGATCCGTACTCAGCGGCATTTACTCCACTTGACCACATAAGTAGTAAGGAAAAGTGCTGCTGGGAAAAGTGCTGCTGGGAAAAGTGCTTGCGGTGCAGTTCTGGAGAGAAGTGCTGCGGGGAAAAGTGCTGCGGGGAAAAGTGCTGCAGGTAAAAGTGCCTGCTGATAGCCTAAGGTTGAGATTGAGTCTTTCGCCTCCCTCTCGCCTCCTCTGACCATACTGATAGCCTAAGGTAGAGATTGAGCAGAGTGAAAGCCTTACCCTCAGACTGTGACTAAGCCAATGCGCTTCCACCTCGAATAAGCGCCCCCTAGTACTTTCTCTCTGCAGCTAAGCCTAAGCCTAAGGGTGACGTTTGAAGCGGCAAGTTGATGTTCTCGAATAATCACCCCTGGGCGTGTGTATTTTGCAGACTGCACACAGCGCTGCGCTACACCCATAAGCCCAAGCATGTGAGTGTCTCTAATAAGCCCAAGGTTGAAAATGTCTCTAATAGGCGCACCCCCTCAACTGAGCGTCTATAGCTGTGCGTGTTGCGTGAATAAGTGTCGTGCGTGCCTGCCGCTCACTGTGTCCGCCTACCCTTACCTACCGTTACTGTGTATGCATTGGTGGTGGGGAGAGAGGTAAAGTGGGTGCAGGGACTGAAGATGGCCGCCGATCTCCACCCTTATATAGCCAGGACCTCCTGCTGGGAGCGACTGCAACGCCGCCTACCGGCCAAGAGGGAATCCGCGAAATTTGAATTTCTGGTTGTTGCGTGCATCCACCAGGGGGCGCCAGTAGTCTATCCAAACCGCCTCAACGCGTAGAATCCAACGGTGACCACCTCGACCCCCTCCGACCTGCCACGAATGCCCTGGGGGCAAAAACGTCGCCCACGAAAGGGAGTTTCACCATACTGACAAATTGTTAACAAATTCAAAACGCATCGGAACTATATCAAATAGGGGTTCGTTTGAGCCGTCTCGACGAGGCGAATTCAATGGCACCAATGCCGTCACCCCCAAATGTACCACGAACGTTATTTTTGCACTTATTTAGCCTCAAAAATCAACTTTTTATTGGCTCATCCAAACATAGTGTTGTTGGGGTTCGTTTGAAGCGTCTCGACGAGAAAATTACACTGGTGCTATCCGCGACCTCGTACCACGCACCACGTCCACGCGGCGGCCACGCAAACGTGGTCAGGCCACAACTTTTGATTGGTTGGTCAGAACATGGCGTTGTTGGGGTTCGTTGAAACCACCTCGACGAGAGGAATCCAATGGTGCCATCGGCGACGACGTACCACGCACCACGTCCACGCGGGCCACACAAACGTGGTCGGGCCATAGCTTGTTGCTGCCTTTGCCGAATGTGGTCGTGTAGGGGTTCGTTGAAACCGTCTCGACGAGAGGAATCGATTTATGAGGACCTCCAGACTCCATTTGTCAACACACAAGGCCCCTGTAAAAGAGCACGCAATAGTGCGAGGGGTCAGCATTTTGGCCTGCATATAGCCCAAGGGTCAGAGTTTTGACCCTCACGCAAGGCAAGGGATGAGATTATTGAATCTCGCGTAAGGCAAGGGGTAAGATTATTGACCCTCACGCAAGGCGAGGGGTCAGATTTTGGACCCGCAACACCACAGACCCCAAAAATATCAACCCTCAACAGCACCAGCACAAGCCCTGAAAGGGGTATAAATGGCCCAGTCGTTATCACCTTTTGTACCTTTTGAACCATGGAGCTACAGTCCCGTCCGGAGGTTACGTCCTATTTGCGTGCTAGCGCGCGTGTTTGTGTTTAGCGCGCGCGCTCGCACACAAAGTGCCCCAGAACACACAAGTTCGTGTTCAACTCGCGAGTTCGTGTTCAGCGCGCGTTTGATTTCGGACGCGAAATAGCCGCGTGAAATTGTTTGATAAACTGCCATGATGAGTGTAAACTAACAAACACGTGTGAAACTGCCACTGCAGCCATTTATTTCCACTCTGCGACGCTTAGAAACAATGAAATTGCCAAAACCATGAACACGCGCGCTAACACGAACACGCGCGTTTTAGTATGTAACTTCCAGACGGGACTGTATGACCGAAGCACACCTTCTCAGGCAGGAAAGTCTCGCAGGGTGTTGCTTCTTCTGCAGAACCTACCAAGCATGCTGACCGTCGTGCCAACCAGAGTGCACTACTGCTACGGGGCATGACTTCCTGTGTTCCAAGACATGCCTATCCGCATATGCCCAAGGGGTCAGATTTTTAAATTTCACGCAAGGCAAGGGGTAAGATTTTTGAATTTCACGCAAGGCAAGGGGTAAGATTTTTGAACTTCACCCAAAGCAAGGGGTAAGATTTTTTAACTTCACACAAAGCAAAGGGTAAGATTTTGGACCCGTGTCTATTTGGAGTCAGCTCAGAGTTGATTTGGAGTCGTTTCTACTAAATCAGAGTCAATTTGGAGTCAGCTCAGACCCACTTCTACTAGCACACAGACAGTGATGCATGCCATGATGATGCCATGACACACACAGATGCATGTCATCTCTGCTGGGCTGCCACAGACTGCCATCCACAGCCGCAGTACTGAATCCATAATGAATCCACTGAATCCATACTGAATCCACACTGAATCCACTGAATCGGAGCTGAATCGGAGCTGATCCCTATCCAGCTGAGTGAGCGAGTATAAAAGGGCTGCGCGATCATCAATTCAGCATCATTCCAGTGCATCAATCAGTATCAATCAATCAGCATTCCCGTGCATCAATCCAATGGAGTGTGGCATTTGTGGCAACACTTTCTCAACCAACTCCAACAGGCTTCGGCATGAGCGGACTGTTCACAAAAATGAGGTGGAGAAGATGGATGAGACAGAGGTGGCGTATACCAGTGAAGAAGAGGAAGATAGTGAAGAGAGCAATGAAGAGGAGGAAGGTAAAGAAGACAGTGAAGATGAAGACTACATTGACAACGAGGAAATATGGAGGCAGATTGTCCGAGATGCTTGCTCCATGCTAGCAGATGAGGTGGAAGGCCTGTCATCCACTGAGGTACTTGCAAATAAGAAGGCCATGTCCCGACTTGTGCGTCTGATTGCTGACCGAGTCCATTGGATTCACGAGGCCTACATGGTGATGCTTTCAAGTGACTTGGTGCGCAAGATGGACAAGACCATAGATCAACTGATGAAAAAAGAGGACTACACCAGGAAAGAAGCCCGGCTCAAAGCTTGGAAAGACAGAAAGGAGCTTGTGAAAGACCTGATTCGTGATCATCGCCAGGTGCTAGATGAAGAATTTGGTGAAGCCGATGGTAGTGAGACCTGATTGTGCCTTTTGACAGTGTGTGCCTCATCGTGTTCATGTATCGAATGTTGACAGTGTGTGTCTCGTCATGCTCATGTATCGAAGAAAGTGTCTATACCTACCTTCATGCGTTCACAGAGACGAAACCACCTCAGATACAGTCTCAGCCACACTAGAGCAGCTCCACACCAGCTCCGATTCAAAATAAACGAGCTCTTACCCACTGCAAGGCAGCTCAAACTGGCTCATCGAGAAACCTCAGCATCGGATTAGAATGTCTTGTCAGGGGCGTGGTATGGCCGAGTGGATAAGGCGCCCGACTCTGAATCACGAAGTCGCGGGTTCGAATCCCACTCGCGCCGGTCCCAGCAGCCCTCGGTCTACGCCCGACCCCTCTGCTGGGCCCCAGCAAACAAAGAAAGGAAAAGGCACCAGTGAGTACGCTTGCCTGCTTGCGACTGTTCTGCCCCAACGCACACACACTCTGCTTCTTCTTCTATTCAGAGCCCAGACTGGGCACTCGAAGGAGCAGCAGCACTGCCACAGGGGGCTGCATGGACCTCATGAGAGAGGGGTCGAGCATAACTCCCTGTTCGATTGGAGAGTGGAGCGCCCGGGTGGTCGAGAGTGCTAGCCCAGCAGCACCCGGTACACGCCCGCTCTCCCTGCTGGGCTGAAGGACCAAAGGGTCTCATCGACATCCAGAGAAGGGGAAGTCCCAAATTTTGCTCCCCCATCACACTATGGCGGCACCAAACCAGCTCCGATGCAGCTCCAATTCAGTGGATTCAGTGTGGATTCAGTATGGATTCAGTGGATCCATTATGGATTCAGTACTGCGGCTGTGGATGGCAGTCTGTGGCAGCCCAGCAGAGATGGCATGCATCTGTGTGTGTCATGGCATCATCATGGCATGCATCACTGTCCGTGTGCTAGTAGAAGTGGGTCTGAGCTGACTCCAAATTGACTCTGATTCAGTAGAAACGACTCCAAATCAACTCTGAGCTGACTCCGAATAGACACGGGTCCAAAATCTTACCCCTTGCTTTGTGTGAAGTTAAAAAATCTTACCCCTTGCTTTGGGTGAAGTTCAAAAATCTTACCCCTTGCCTTGCGTGAAATTCAAAAATCTTACCCCTTGCCTTGCGTGAAATTTAAAAATCTGACCCCTTGGGCATATGCGGATAGGCATGTCTTGGAACACAGGAAGTCATGCCCCGTAGCAGTAGTGCACTCTGGTTGGCACGACGGTCAGCATGCTTGGTAGGTTCTGCAGAAGAAGCAACACCCTGCGAGACTTTCCTGCCTGAGAAGGTGTGCTTCGGTCACAGCTCCATGGTTCAAAAAGTACAAAAGGTGATAACGACTGGGCCATTTATACCCTTTTCAGGGCTTGTGCTGGTGCTGTTGAGGGTTGATATTTTTGGGGTCTGTGGTGTTGAGGGTCCAAAATCTGACCCCTCGCCTTGCGTGAGGGTCAATAATCTTGCCCCTTGCCTTACGCGAGATTCATTTATCTCATCCCTTGCCTTGCGTGAGGGTCAAAACTCTGACCCTTGGGCTATATGCAGGCCAAAATGCTGACCCCTCGCACTATTGCGTGCTCTTTTACAGGGGCCTTGTGTGTTGACAAATGGAGTCTGGAGGTCCTCATAAATCGATTCCTCTCGTCGAGACGGTTTCAACGAACCCCTACACGACCACATTCGGCAAAGGCAGCAACAAGCTATGGCCCGACCACGTTTGTGTGGCCCGCGTGGACGTGGTGCGTGGTACGTCGTCGCCGATGGCACCATTGGATTCCTCTCGTCGAGGTGGTTTCAACGAACCCCAACAACGCCATGTTCTGACCAACCAATCAAAAGTTGTGGCCTGACCACGTTTGCGTGGCCGCCGCGTGGACGTGGTGCGTGGTACGAGGTCGCGGATAGCACCAGTGTAATTTTCTCGTCGAGACGCTTCAAACGAACCCCAACAACACTATGTTTGGATGAGCCAATAAAAAGTTGATTTTTGAGGCTAAATAAGTGCAAAAATAACGTTCGTGGTACATTTGGGGGTGACGGCATTGGTGCCATTGAATTCGCCTCGTCGAGACGGCTCAAACGAACCCCTATTTGATACAGTTCCGATGCGTTTTGAATTTGTTAACAATTTGTCAGTATGGTGAAACTCCCTTTCGTGGGCGACGTTTTTGCCCCCAGGGCATTCGTGGCAGGTCGGAGGGGGTCGAGGTGGTCACCGTTGGATTCTACGCGTTGAGGCGGTTCGGATAGACTACTGGCGCCCCCTGGTGGATGCACGCAACAACCAGAAATTCAAATTTCGCGGATTCCCTCTTGGCCGGCAGGCGGCGCTGCAGTCGCTCTCAGCAGGAGGTCCTCCTATATAAGGGTGGAGATCGGCGGCCCTCTTCAGTCCCTGCACCCACTTTACCTCTCTCCCCACCACCAACGCATACACAGTAACGGTAGGTAAGGTCATAGGCGGACACAGTGAGGGGTTGGCGCTCACGACACTTATTCACGCAACACGCACAGCTAGAGGCGCTCAGTTGAGGGGTGCGCTTATTAGAGACATTTTCAACCTTGGGCTTATTAGAGACACTCACATGCTTGGGCTTATGGTTGTAGTGCAGCGCTGTGTGCAGTCTGCAATATACACAAGCCCAGGGGTGATTATTCGAGAACATCAACTTGCCGCTTCAAACGTCACCCTTAGGCTTAGGCTTAGCTGCAGAGAGAAAGTACTAGGGGGCGCTTATTCGAGGTGGAAGCGCATTGGCTTAGTCACAGTCTGAGGGTTAGGCTTTCACTCTGCTCAATCTCAACCTTAGGCTATCAGTATGGTCAGAGGAGGCGAGAGGGAGGCGAAAGACTCAATCTCAACCTTAGGCTATCAGCAGGCACTTTTACCTGCAGCACTTTTCCCCGCAGCACTTTTCCCCGCAGCACTTCTCTCCAGAACTGCACCGCAGCACTTTTCCCCGCAGCACTTTTCCCCGCAGCACTTTTCCTTACTACTTATGTGGTCAAGTGGAGTAAATGCCGCTGAGTACGGATCCGATGTCCGTTTCTGTTGCTAATTTCGCATTTTCGAGATATTCGCAATTAAAATTCGAAAATGTCGAAAATCGACTTTTTCGTCTGATGCGCTAGCCGCGAAATGGAAGGAGCATGGACCGCGGATAATTTGTAACACGAAAGAAATTTTTTGCAAATGTGGAATTTAATAGAAATACGCGATTATTTGTCCAAATTGCATAAATTGACTAAAATACAACGTCATTTATTGATGAATGTGAATGCAGAAATGGAAAGGTCGTATGCCAATAAGGATTTGTGACATAGTTTTGCAGTTTTTAAAAATTGCAATTTCGAGATATTTTCAGTCAAAATATGAAAATGTCGAAAATCGACTTTTTCACCTGATGATATAGCGGCGAAATTTCTTCAGAAATGGAAAGAGTATAGACTGCGGATAATTTGTAACCAAGAAAAATTTTTTGCACGTATGGAATTTAATAGAAATACGTAATTATTTTTCAAAATTCCGTAAATCAACCAAATATAACGTCGTTTTTGTTGAATTTGAATGCAGAAATGGTAAGACCGTATGCCAATAAGAATTTGTGACATAGTTTTACAGTTTTAATAAATTCCAATTTCGAGATATTTAGAATTAAAATTTAAAAAAATGTCAAAATCGAGATTTTCGTCTGATGGCCAGAACAGCTGTTTATTGACGAATGTGCACTCGGAAACAGAAATTCGTACGCTGAACACAGGAATTCGCTCGCACCAAACTTTTGGCAAGTTTTTTTTGTTGGATGTGACGTTTTCACACAAGTAGGAAACATCAGATAAACGGCGTCGTATCATGCCGATAAGATATAGCGAACGCGGCGATATCACTGAGCTTCAGATCAGCTGTACAGACAACCGTATCGTGGGGATAGCTGCACTTGGCATTAAGGTACACATTCTCAAGACACTTTCTCCAGATGCGGCTAACGATGTGTACAAAGTTCACTATACTGTTCACCAAAATTTGACAGACACAAAGTATAGGTTGAACTTTTTACACACACAGCTTGTTTCGCAGCGCCTCAGCGTGGCGAGGTGTATATATACGGATGACAATGTGTGTGTGTGTGTTTCCGTCCCACCGAAGTAACACATGTGGCATATGTGGTCAAGTAGAGTCGAGGTCGCTGAGTATGGATCCGATGTCCGTTTCTGTTGCTAATTTCGCTTTTTCGAGATATTCGCAATTAAAATTCGAAAATGTCGAAAATCGACTTTTCTGACTGATGAGCTAGCGGCGAAATTTCTTCAGAAATGGAAAGAGTATAGGCCGTGGACAATTTGCAACACAGAAGAAATTTTTCCATATGTGGAATTTCAGAGAAATACGCGATTATTTGTCAGAATTCCATAAATTGACAAAAATAGAACGTTATTTATTGACGAATGTGAATGCAGTAATGAAAATGCCGTAAGCCAGTAAGAATTTGTGACATGGATTTGCAGTTTTGAAATATTGCAATTTAGAGATAATTACAATCAAAATATAAAATATCGAAAATCGACTTTTTTTGGCTGAATAGTAGCGGCGAAATTTCTTCAGAAATTGAAAAATCGTAGATTGCGAATAATTAGTAACGCAAAAGATTATTGAAATACGCGACAATTTGTCAAAATTCTACAAATTGACAAAAACGTCACAACGCAGAAATACGTATACCAAATGAAATTCCTGGTAAAGAACGACTGCACCAAACAGTTGGCAAGTTTTTTGTTCGATGTGGCGTATTCCCACAGGTATAAAACTTTAGATGAACGGCGTCGTATCATGCCGATACCATATAGCAAAACGCGGCGATATCACTGAGCTTTAGATCAGTTGTACAGGCAACCGTATCGTGGTAACAGCTGCACTTGATTTGTGGTGCACGTCTTCAAGATACCTTTTCCAGATACGGCCAATTATGCGAATAAAATCCTATATACTATGGCGCCTGGAGTCTGTCCGTCTGTTTGTTTGTTTGTTTGTGGATCTGTAAACGCTCTAGCGCTCGCTACAGTTGACGGATCGCAATGATCTATAGCTCAAACTGACCGTCGTTACATGTAGTTTTGCACCTCCTATTTTAGAACTTTGACCAATGACTAAATTCCACAATATTTCGCAAATATCGACTGCACCAGTACATTCTGAGCACAAAAGGCATCTCACGCTGTGACTGACGTTTGATTTCGCGTCAAAAGTGCTATACAGTGTCACCACGCATGACAGAGTTGTCGTTGTAAGACTCCAAAATGTATTTGCAGGCACTGCGCGCACTGGCAGGGGCACAGCATAAGCTGCTTTGGATCTATGTCTAATGTCTTTAGATCTATCTGAAATCTCCTACAGGCTAAACCCAAATGTCTACGGGCTAAACCCAAGAATCTATTGTGTGTTTTACAGGCACAGGAGCTGGTGCGAGCATAAATGTAGGCACTGGCAGGGGCACAGTGTCAAATGTCTTGAGATCTGTCTGAAATGCCCTATTGGCTAAACACAAATGTCTACGGGCTTAAAACACAAGAGTCTACTCTGTATTTACAGGCACACGAGCTGGCGCGATCCTAAACGTAGGCACTGGCAGGGGCACAGGCTCGAATGGCTTGAGATCTATCTGAAATGTCCTATGGGCTAAACCCAATTGTCCACCGGGGCTAAACCCAAGCATCTATTGTGTGTTTACAGGCACAGGAGATGGCGAGATCTTCATCATAGGCACTGACAATGGCACAGGGTCTAATGACTTGAGATCTAACTGTACTGTCTGGCAGTGCACTGAATTCGATGATTGAGTTATCTCCTTCATGCTCTGCAGATTACTCATATGCTATTGACCATAGAGATTCTCCTACCCAGGGCTAAAGGCTCTAGTTCACTATACTGTTCATCAAGATTTGTCAGACACAAAGTATAGGTTGAGCTTTTTACACACACAGCTTGTTGAGTTTTACTGAGCTCACCTCAGCACACACCGGCCATATCTATACAGTTCTACAACAAGACATGTAGGTAGTTCCAGTTTCAGTTACAATTATATACTGGAGCTGAATTGATATTGGAATGGCCACAACAACAACTGATTGTGAAACTCAAACGAAATTTTTTCTGAAATGAAACTGATACTAAAACTACAATAAAAAATTTTTTTAGATACAAACTCGCACCTCTTCACGTAAAGTGCGTGCGTGCGTGCGTACGTCCGTCCATCTGTCCGTAACGCTCCCAGATCTCGGCGTTGGAAAGTCGTAGAGCGGAGAAGATCTTGGGTTGTACGGATAGGTCTCGACTCACTGATCATTCCGCTAAGAGGTTTCGAAATTCAAAAGTTTGAATTGCGCGCGCTACAGTAACCTAAAAGTCAAAACCCAAAACGGCCATAGCTCGCTCGTGTTACGTCGTAGAGCGGCAATCGACACGTCAGGTGAAAGCTATCGACGTGTTCTTTCATGCGTTTACAAAATTTTTTTCAATTACGCAAAAAGATACGCGGCGGTAAACGCCATTCTCAGCATTTTGACGCTAAAATCGCTTCAGCGGATCAACTTGCGTCGTAGAGAGACGATCTCGAGTTTTTTGGATAGCTCCCAACTAGCTTATCATTATTTTGTTCCCCCATTGGTCGCAACTCAAAAGTTTGAATTTCGCGAGTTACAGTAACTCGAAGGTGCAAAAGCAAAAACGGCTCTAACTCGCTCGTCTTACGTCGTAGAGTGGCAAGCGACACGTGACGGGAAAGCTCTCGACGTTTTCTTTCATGCGTCAGCAAGTTTTTCATTTACGCAAACACGCACCGCGGAAAACGCCATTCTCAGCATTTTGACGCTGAAGTCGCTCTAACGCGCTCAACTTGCGTCGTAGAGACGATCTCGAGCTTTTTGAATAGCTCCCGACTCACTAACATTGCTCTCCCATTGGTCGAAACTCAAAAGTTTAAATTTCAGTTACAGTAACTCGAAAGTGCCCAAGCACAAAACGGCTCTAACTCGCTCGTCTTACGTCGTAGAGTGGCAATCGACACGTCAGGTGAAGGTCTTGGCGTGCTCTTTCACGCGGCAGCAAACATACGTGTAACCCCCCTAGCCAAAAGTGTACCCCCCCATACCCCCCCCCCCAGGTACCCCCTCCCGCCTTCCCCAAACGACCCCCCCCCCTAAAATTTCAAAAATTTTCGCCTGCGGCGCTTAAAAATGGCAAAAAT
>JASAMZ010003531.1:0-11766 GCA_030248115.1 Linhomoeus sp. GSCO2_2
GTTCAGTTACGTATTGCTCTGATTCTGTCAACAGAAGTGTACTTCCAATTCGGGACGCGGCCGTGGGTACGGTAGCCGGAAGAATATTTTTTTGAAAATCGGTTCCGTATCACTTTTCGACGGGGAATCACCTGGTGGACTCCACTTAGCCATTAAGAATCGTATTCGAGCGTTACAACAGACCGAAGTCGAAAATTGCTGAAAATAAGTCAACGAAGGTGTCGTTCGAATTAGACCGCGGCCGGAGGTACGGTAACCGGGAAACTTTTGTTGAAAATCGGTTCCGTCTCACTTTTCGACGGGGAATCACGTCGTCGACACCATTTAGCCATTAAGAGTCCCATTCTAGCGTTACGGCGCCCCAAAGTTGAAAAGTTCCGAAAATGGGGTCAAAACCGCCATAATTTTGTCCAGTCATCAGTTTAAATTTAAACGGTCGATTCCTGCGATTTCATTCTCAAATGAAAGCAAATCGATACGCGTTCCGCGCTGGAGGGTATCCGCCGCGATTCTACAACGGAATCTCACAACTCGATTTTTTCACCGAAATTTCAAAAAAAATATTTTTTCTTTGCCGCACATGGTTCCACGGGACCACCCAGGAAGCTGAGGTTTCTTTACGGGGTCCGATGTTCTCGAGGACTGTGACATCTCCAAAGATCACAAAATTGACCCATTAATGCGAAAATTACGGATGTCTAAACTTTGCATTGCATTTCGAAAAAAACGCCGTTTTTTCAGTTTTTTGTATTTTTCTCAAAATTTTTCCCACTAGAAAAAAATGAGTGCAAACACCACAAATGTGTGCAAACACCTAAAAATGTGTGCAAACAACTAAAAATGTGTGGAAACCCATAAAAAATGTGTGCAAACAACCAAAAATGTGTGCAAACACCAATAAATACTGTGCAAACACCAATAAATGTGTGCAAACAACCAAAAATGTGTGCAAACAACCAAAAATGTGTGCAAACACCAATAAATGTGTGCAAACATCAATAAGTGTGTGCAAACACCGATAAATGTGTGCAAATGCTTAAAAATGTGTGCAAACCCACAAAAATGTGTGCAAACACCAATAAATGTGTGCAAACCCATAAAAATGTGTGCAAACACCAATAAATGTGTGCAAACACCAATAAATGTGTGCAAGGAGTCAGAAATGTGTGCAAGGAGTCAGAAATGTGTGCAAGGTCCCAAGAATGTGTGCAAGGAGTCGTGCAAGGTCCCAAGAATGTGTGCAAGGAGGCAGAAATGTGTGCAAGGAGTCAAAAATGTGTGCAAGGAGTCAAAATGTGTGCAAGGAGTCAGAAATGTGTGCAAATTTGCACAAAAATTTCAGAAATTTGCTCCGTGTGCAGCACACAGCCGAAATTTATTCGTGTGCTGCTGCTGTATACAATAGTATACATGCGTGTCATAAAGAGGTATTTAACAATACGCATTGCCTCGAGGATCAAGCTACCATACCTGGCGGTCGCATCATGAGTTTGGCCACAATGGTGCTCTGAAAGAGTCCCATGAAGAGGGCGACCAGAATGCCGAAAGCGGCCATGGTGGGCCTATCCACAAGTGATACAGTTGTGGTGACTCTTTGGCCCGCGCGGACCACCCTGTTCTCTCTCAGCATTCGCTGCAGAGCGGCCAGAAGGCCATCTACAGCAGGATGGTCTTAGTTGAATAGAGACTTGAACTAGCTTCAGTAACAGTTGCAATTTGAAAAGAAACAACTGAGACTTCACAGACACCAAAACTGAACCTGGAACTGACTCTGGCAGAAAAGGTTTAGTTATTCGACTCTCAAATATGTCAAAATCGTATGGTTGTAGTAGAAAATTTCGGCCAACTTGGCCACTAGAAATTTTCTTCATGTGTTGGTACAAATCGATAAACGAACCAATGATCGAAGGCTACATATACCGTATTTCCCCGAATAGAACCCCTGGGGTTGTATTTTTCAGAGGGGCCTGTAGGGTGGGGGTCTATTCGAGGGGGGTTCTATTCGAGGGATGGGGTTGTATTTCTCAGTAGGACCAATTTTGGCAGATGGAAGCTTGGATGGGCCATAGCGCAGGTTGATGATGGCAAACGGTCCTTTCAAAACACGATAAAGTCTTCACTGTCAACCTACGAGCCACCAAATAGCGTACACTCTGACCCCTCACTGCAAGTTTCAGTACCAGTGCCCAAAGATTAGTAGTCAGATGTGCTAACCTGCTAGGCTAATGGAGCTCTGGGATAACCCCATGGGGTTCTATTCGAGGGATGGGGTTGTATTTTTCAGAGTGGCCTTTAGGGTGTGGGTCTATTCGAGGGGGGGGGGGGGGGTTCTATTCGCGGTATGGGGTTCTAATCGGGGAAATACGGTAGATCAAAACATTATCATGTATGCACAGCTTGTGCAATTTATTGTTACAATCTGGACTTCTGACAACTGAAACTCAGTTTCACTTCCCAACACTGAAACTCATCCCAGGACCAGAACTTCGACAGATATTGCAGCTAGAATGAGTTTCTTTCTACTAGTCACCCTGATCTATAGCCTCGCTGGAGGCGTTGAGCAGCTTCAGGGAAAGTAGTAGCACCAAAGCCAGCAGTAGTAATGCCGCCACCATTGACCCGACCAGTCTGGGCTCCAGCACGCCCAGCATGGAGGCGCCAGCTTTGACCAGGTCGCCCCCGCCGCGACGGGTCAAGAAGACGAACTCCAACGGCAGAATGGGGTAGACGTAGTCGAAGGTCTCCATAGCCCTGAACGAGAGAATCGTGCAGGAGCCCCTGCATCGAAGCGCGCCGACCCGAACTGGAGAGAGCAGATCACTGAACCGCCTGTTTGTAAGCATGGACAACGTCGATTGCGATCGCCATGTCTTTTGGTCGTCATGTTGGAACAATTTGGGCACAGGCATTATGTTTACGTCACACATCAAGCACTATTTCCACCCAAAGTTCCTCTATATACTTCAAAATTTAGTATTCCTCAGTTTGTGCCTGAGTCTTCTAAGCCAAGAGTAAACACTGAATTTGTGATACGCGTGAGGTATGATTACAGTATGCCGAAGGCGAAGGTGAGTGCGGCGTTCACTAATCACTAATTTGCCCCACCTGCCGTACGTCCAACAGGTATTGATCGTGTCAATGGTCCCATTGTTGATCAGCTCTACAGTCCCTGTGAGTGTCGAGTTGTCCCCATCAACGTGAAAGTTCCCAAAGTCGACATCTTTCATGGGAATTAGGGTGTAAGGCCAGCGCATCTGGTACAGCGCCCAGCCCAAGATCTCGTTGTCCACGCATAGGGGAAGCGTTGCGATGCACGAATTGAAAATTGGCTTTCAAAAACGTTCGCTGGAATATTGTCAAATTTCGAAGCTCATCGTCTACCTGGGTTTGACCAGATAGATAATTGGTCAATGTCGCATCGAACGACAAATAGAACGTAGTAATTGCAAGTCTGCCTGTGACACTGTGCGGTCACATGGGGTAGGTACCAAGATACCACAAAAGCGCATCAAAACTGCGTGACAACATTTGTCTTCACATGTTGCAAAAGTGCTTAACCCACGACCCCCCCCCCCCCCCCCCCCCCCCCAAGATTCGCTGCCTAATCGTAGTATCACAGAGCGTGCGCGAATTTCGGCTATAGTTTGGTTCGGAATGATTTTGCGCACCAATCTGTGCAACGCAACGCTTTCCTGGCGAGGGACACTCTCTAGTGGGTAGAAGCGTGCGCTGGCCGCATGAGTACGCGTACGGCGTGAGAACTTTCGTGCCGATTTTCAGAGGCGTCAACTCTTTGGACTTTGCCATATTTAGATTTTATTCGCAGGAAATTGGTTTTTTTGGACGGAGCCACTTATGTTTGGAGCTTCGCCTGAGTATTATAGACGAGGAAACGACTGTGTATAGCCTTCTTCGGCCGCGCTTAGTTGACCTGGCGGCTCGCGTTCAGTTTGCAAAGGAACGCGACACCAAAAGTCCATTACTGAGGGGTCGTGGGCGTCGACCACATTCGAAACAGTCCGTTTGTGTTCTGTGGCTCCTAACGACTAGAAGCATTGGAGGTCTCTGATAGAAGTGGGTTTTGACAGGTTATTAGGGTCGCTGCCACAAATTGTGTATTCCATGCTACATATTCTTTCACTACATTTTTGGCACATGGCAATAGCAAGCTTCGCGGCTTTGCGGCTACCAGCAGTATCTTATCGATACCGTATTGCACGGACCCTCAATGCCTGCGAAGAAACTTATATACCTACACATGTATTTAACATCTAGCGTGCAACAGAACAGCTGACATTTATTTGACTGTTTCCATTGCGCAGAGAATACTGTGATCGCATAGGGAAACGTAAACTCCACTGTAGCTGTAGATATTTGCAGCTTGCCACGCCGGCCTTGGCCTTGCCGCGCAAGATCTAGATCGCGCAAGATCAGAGAATTTTGAATTTGAATCATCATCAAACAACTAGTACATCCCTTGCACGATTTTTGCTCGCCAACAGTACCTAAATACACAAAAATTCTCAAGTGTAGCAAGAGAGAAACCAATTGCCAATCAGTGCAACCAAACATCGCGAATTGAGTTACCGTAAAGTGCCGAATAGATGTAGCTGGTAGCTAGCTACCACTATTGTTTCAACCCACCTCTACACTCCAAAGTTTTTGCTGAAATGGAAAGGACATAAGACGCGATGAATTTGTGACATAGTTTCGGATTTTAGAATTTACGAAATTAGGGATATTTTCAAGGGTTTTGTTAAATTCCCAAATCTCGACAATTTCAAACAGCTTACCTAAATCTCAAAACTTCTTTGCACGGATGTGTCGAGCATATTCTGCCAAGTACCTTTAGCAAATAGTGTCAGAGATTATAATTGATGAAATTTGGGATTCGGTTTTGTCAAAATATCCAAATTTCGACAATTTCAGACAGCTTAAATTTCAAAATTTCTTTTCTCGGATGCATCGAGCATTGTCTGGCATGTATTTAGCAAATAGTTTCAAATTTTATAATTAACGAAATTAGGGATATTTTCAAGGGTATTGTCATAAGTCCCATTTTCGACAATTTCAAACAGCTTAGATTTCAAAATTTCTTTGCACGAATGTGTGGAGCATAGCCTGCCAAGCATTTAACAAATAGTTTCAGATTTTATAATAAACGAAATTAGGGACATTTTCAAGGGTCTTGTCAAATTTCCCAAATATCGGTAATTTCAAACAGCTTAAATTTCGAAACTTCTTTGCACGGATGTGTCGAGCATAGTCTGCCAAGTATTTAGCAAATAGTTTCAGAGATTATAATTAATAAAATTTTGGATATTTTTAAGGGTTTTGTCAGTACCGGGTTATTCCGTAAATAAGCCCCTCCAAGAATAAGTCCCATGGGGCTTACTTAAAGTTTTCTTTCTGAAAATAAGCCCCTGAGGCTTATTTTCATGGACAAACTTAGTACCACAGGTTTTTCAATTTACACAGATAACAACGAGTTTTGTCGATAAATTACATGTTTTGCTCTATATTTTCTACTGTTTTCGGTTCGAATGGCAACATTTTATTAGTGGAGTGATCATTTTTAGCACTCCGACTTGAAAAGGCGGAGTGCTATAGTCGAGGCACCGATTTCATAATCCGTTTTGCCACGATAACTTTTGCGTGGTTGATCCGATTTGCAAACGGTTTTTTTTTGTCGATAGCTCTCGAGGGATAGTAGGTGTGGAAGCACCTTCATTTTTTTCGCGTAGTGGAAAAATTTTGAGAAAAATACAAAAAACTGAAAAAACGGCGTTTTTTTGAACTACGGCAAAGTTTAGACATCCGTAATTTTCGCATTAATGGGTCAATTTTGGTGATCTTTGGATATGTTATAGTCCTCGAGAATATCTACCCCGGAAAAGAAACCTCAGCTTCCTGGGTGGTCCCGTGCGGAAGTTATGGCAAAAAGAAAAAATATTTTTTTTGAAATTTCGGTGTAAAAAATCGAGTTGTGAGATTCCGTTGTAGAATCGCGGCGGATACCCTCCAGCGCGAAACGCGTATCGATTTGCTTTCATTTGAGACCAAAATCGCAGGAATCGACCGTTTAAATTTTAAGTTATGACTGGACAAATTATGGCGGTTTTGACCCATTTTCGGAACTTTTCAACTTTGGGGTGCTGTAACGCTAGAATGGGACTCTTAATGGCTAAATGGTGTCCACCACGTGATTCCCCGTCGAAAAGTGGTACGGAACCGATTTTTAAAAATACTTTTCCGGTTACCGTACCTCCGGCCGCGGTCTAATTCGAAGTACACCTCTGTTGAGTTATTTTCAGCAATTTTCGACTTTGGGCTGTTGTAACGCTCGAATACGATTCTTAATGGCTAAGTGGAGTCCACCAGGTGATTCCCCGTCGAAAAGTGATACGGAACCGATTTTCAAAAATATTTTTCCGGCTACCGTACCCACGGCCGCGTCCCGAATTGGAAGTACACTTCTGTTGACAGAATCACAGTTGAAGTCGATTCCGGTGCTTTTGAGGGAGCGGGTGGTTCTATGTAGTTATACCTTACCGTTCAGTTACATCTGTCTTGTATTATTTTCATTCAACTTAGTTTTATTATAATTTAATGTATCTTCACAAGTTGTGGTTTTGGTATTGTTTTATCTGTGTAGTTACATTTTTCTCATTTCCTGTTTGTAAGTTTTGGGAAATTTAAAAGACATTGAGCGCTTGAGGAGCAGCGCCAATATTATCGCCGCATACTTTCAGCGAATTCGGCCGCTGCTTGCGGGAAACCGAACTACCAAACGACGCCGAAACGACAAAGCACATTCTGGACACGCAGAGATGCGAGCGGGACGCGATCAAGGTACGGTACGACGGTAGTTCAGGAATTCAACTACAAATGGTGTTTGTGAGCTTTTGTACTTTCAGGAAGACTTCAGAATCTCGGTGCGAAAGGGAATGACACTTCTGAAGGGAGTGAGACAGGTCGACAAAATGCCTAGGGCGGAACAACTCAGTCCCACGCGACTGCACAACGTGACGGCTATTGAACGGATGCTGATCCAATTGGATGAGACGGAGAGAAGCTTCGATCGCTTTTGGACCAAGCACGAGCGAAGATTGCAGCAGTGTTTGGAACTGAGACTGTTTGAGGAGCAGTTTAGAAAGGTAAGGATACGGAGAACGTCGTCGTCGCCGTCGTCGTCGTCGTCGTCGTCGCCGCCGTCGTCGTCGTCGTCGTCGTCGTCGTCGTCGTCGTCGTCGTCGTCGTCGTCGTTGCTTTGGAAATAAATCCGACCCAATTTCTCCATTCCTTCAGCTCCAATCCAATTTCGCGCAGCACATGATGCACCTAGAAGAACACAGAGAAGTGGGCGACTGCGCGCAAACGGTGGATCAACTAATCGCCGTTCATCGCGAGTACACCGGGCAGACTCAGGTAGCTAAATTCCAAATGCAATTGTGGCGGAAATTTATGAAGAACATTGCTCGAAAGATATGCCATATAACAAAATGATTGAAAAGGAAGATTTTGTGCAATACTTTTCTGCATTTGGATTTTGCACCAAATGCAGTGCAGCCAAGCTACGAGCACTCATCGATTAATTCTTGAAAGGGATACTGTAACAATGATGTTCTAGGCTTGCGGTTATTACACTGTATCCTCCTTTCAACTTAGCTTGAATGCAAGTAGAAATTCTCACACTTTCTTCAAATTCAGGACGACATTGCCCTATCAACCAACCTTCAACAGAAAGGCGCAGAGTTGACTTCAAGTCTGGACGACGAGCTAGCCGGTAGTCTAAAGCCAAAGTGCGAGGAACTGCTAAGAATGGACAACGCTTTGAACTCGGCACTGAATCGACGATTGCAAGTTCTGGAGCTCTCCAAGCAGATGCACGACCAAATTGGGGCGGTGAGTGGAATTCGAATTTATCACTAATTGCATTACTTGATGATGTCTAGTAGTAATAGATCAGAAAATGAAATAGAATGAAACAAGAAATCCAAGCGATGTGAAGAAATCACAATTTCACAAGACGCCATACCATAATCGGTGAACCAAGCCTAAACTGAATTCTAGAGTGAAGCGCCAAATAGGGTGATGACGAGAATCGGAATAGATCAAATTGGAATACCGACTAGGCAGAGCATCAATAACATAATAGAGGTGCAACAAAACAAAATGGAGGTTTACTACTATAGGTAAACAAAGCCTTGCTCAATGAACAACAGCTCCACGCAAAATATTTATTCACCACGGAAGTGAATACTCTTGCCTATTGTCTTTGATACCGCTAATCTGAGTATTTCGTTTACTGACTTTGCCACTTTGGCCAGGCATTCAAAGAATTCCCTACTCAATTCACGCAGTCGTTCCCACAATCTGTCCTTCTTACCATCCGCTCTGCTCTACCCACTAGTAGGTACACTTTGGCAGATGTTTTGCGCGTCTGCCCATAGACGGCGCTGCTTTGTAATTCCAAGGGACGACCCAGCATACATCGGCGCTTCACATAAGGGCAGCAACACATCGTGTTTTGTGTGTGAACGGCGTCGCAGTGCAGTAGTGGTGGCAGTCTAACTTTCCAGACTGGCCGCTGTATATTGTGGTGTGTGTCTGTGGGAAAGTGTGATGTGCGCTACAGGGAAGCCTGATGAGGCACATTGGAATTGATAGGGTATACTTTGTTGCTCGCGGGACGCGGCCTTTAGTCAGTTAATTAGTTAGGTACTTAACGCCCAGTGTTTTGCAAATGATTCTCGAATAGTTTGCCAAATTATCACTGGATTTTCTAAAGTCTGTCCAAAAAAAACTGAGACTGGAGGTTTTTGGGGGTCTTCCGATGTTGTAGTATGATGAACCAAACCAAGTTTGGTACCAATCGATAGGTCTCGACGAGCTCTATTGGGCCACGCATATTTCCACTTAATCACGCAACACGCACGGAAACGGGACGCCACAGCAAAAAATCGACTTTTTTTCCTGACTACAGATTTTTTTCGTTCCAATTGCATTTTGTAGAGCAATATGTCCTTACTAATCCCTGCAAGTATGAAAGTTCAGAAACCAGCCGTTCAAAAGTTATAGCGATTCTCCCGACCCCTATTTTTTTTATTTACTAACATTTTTTCGGAACCCCCCGAAATTGGAGTCCATTTGGCCATTTTTCGCGGCTCCTGCGGCCGATCTGGCTGAAATTTGTAGGATGTGTGGGGAACACATGGAGGCAACTTTTGGCCAAACGACGCCCTCCTCGATTGTCGGAACCGCCTGCAGCGCTTGTTTTTCGGCAAAAATCGACAAATTTTAAATTCGATTGAGATTGACTTGAGACTCTACAGCTTTGGGAGTTTTAATTAGGTGCGCTGCGTAGACATTAAGTGGGCCCACATACCTGCCACGTTTGGCCTCGCTGCGCCTTAAGAACAAGAAATTACGAGCGAAAAACTTTGCGACGTTTCGATCACAAAATCAGTTTTTGGCGTCCCAATGTTTACAGGCCCATTGCTCGAGAACGGCAAGCGGCATTCAGTTGGCTTATGCACTGTTGGATTTGCCGTTTGATTCTCTATCGTGGTGCTGTACGTTTGGTCACTTGTAGGATTTCCCTGGAAAGCGCCTTGCGCTCCTGTGATTTGGAGCTACAGAAGTTACCGGCAACTTTGACATTACACTGCAGTTAAACGTGACGTTGTTCGAAGATGGTGTAGTAGAATAAAGTATTTGTCTTTGTGCCCTCTGTCTCTCCACCAAATTTCAGGTGAATCGGTTGCAAACTGTTTTCTACAAATTGATATGTACAATATTTCGCTGTTTCGTCAAAAATAGTTTGCAACCGATTCAGCTGAAATTTGGTGGAGAGACAGAGGGCACAAAGACAAATACTTTATTCTACTACACCATCTTCGAACAACGTCACGTTTAACTGCAGTGTAATGTCAAAGTTGCCGGTAACTTCTGTAGCTCCAAATCACAGGAGCGCAAGGCGCTTTCCAGGGAAATCCTACAAGTGACCAAACGTACAGCACCACGATAGAGAATCAAACGGCGAATCCAACAGTGCATAAGCCAACTGAATGCCGCTTGCCGTTCTCGAGCAATGGGCCTGTAAACATTGGGACGCCAAAAACTGATTTTGTGATCGAAACGTCGCAAAGTTTTTCGCTCGTAATTTTTTGTTTTTAAGGCGCAGCGAGGCCAAACTTGGCAGGTATGTGGGCCCACTTAATGTCTACGCAGCGCACCTAATTAAAACTCTCAAAGCTGTAGAGTCTCAAGTCAATCTCAATCGAATTTAAAATTTGTCGATTTTTGCCGAAAAACAAGCGCTGCAGGCGGTTCCGACAATCGAGGAGGGCGTCGTTTGGCCAAAAGTTGCCTCCATGTGTTCCCCACACATCCTACAAATTTCAGCCAGATCGGCCGCAGGAGCCGCGAAAAATGGCCAAATGGACTCCAATTTCGGGGGGTTCCGAAAAAATGTTAGTAAATAAAAAAAATAGGGGTCGGGAGAATCGCTATAACTTTTGAACGGCTGGTTTCTGAACTTTCATACTTGCAGGGATTAGTAAGGACATATTGCTCTACAAAATGCAATTGGAACGAAAAAAATCTGTAGTCAGGAAAAAAAGTCGATTTTTTGCTGTGGCGTCCCGTTTCCGTGCGTGTTGCGTGATTAAGTGGAAATATGCGTGGCCCAATAGAGCTCGTCGAGACCTATCGATTGGTACCAAACTTGGTTTGGTTCATCATACTACAACATCGGAAGACCCCCAAAAACCTCCAGTCTCAGTTTTTTTTGGACAGACTTTAGTGTAACGTTCGCAAAATTTCCAAAGTTCACTATGGTTTCTCTGACTCGCGTCCAGCGCACAAGCAGCGCAATCTTGCCTAGATACCTACCACCTTGAGCCTAGATACATATCCTACGCCAACTACATACCTAGCCTAGCTTATTTCCACAATGTATGCTACAGCGCTGTATCAATACGCCACTAGCCTAGAGCAGCGCAGCGATCGAGCCCTCTGAAACCAACCCTGTAGTATAGTGGCCGCAGAGCAAACAGCGTCCACACCCACTGTGCTAAATAGCGCCTATTTGCGCCCCATTCTCTCTAAGTAGGCTTCTGAAGGGTCCCCTTCTTAGAGTGTCTACTCGAGGCGCGCTAACTGCCCGTTGGCACGCGATGTCTGCCTTGGCAGGCACACCATTGTTCCTGTTTGGGACTAAGCTCTCTCTGGCAATTGGGTACCATACATGCTTGAATGCTGTACGTAAGTATGAAGGCGCTCTATGGTGTGTCAAACCTGTATTGTGGAGTGTGAAGCAGCGTTCCACACAACAGTTCATTTTGATCGCGTTACAGAGCATTGGCTGAGTATTTTACAGTGTTTCTCAGTACCTAGGTACATGATATAGTGTTCCACACCTCTCATGGATGAATTTCTGTTACTAGAATGTATGGCATGCATGGTGAGGCTTCTAGAATTTCAATGGTTTGTGCTTGCATTCTACAACTATACGAATTTGTTATGTGGCAAGCAATACGAACACAAAACAGTCCTGTATTTTCACCTGGGAGGTAAGATTTCAATACCAAAATGAAGCTTAAGGCATTGCACAGTTCAACCCTGACTTCCTATTTTCCCAAAATATCGCAGCAAAACGCTATTTGAGTCCGTAATGATACCACTGATTGCATTCCACACATACACCTTTTATTCTGCATCCCTTATCGGCACTTTCGAAATATTATGGAATTTAATAGCAAT
>JASAMZ010003535.1:0-34248 GCA_030248115.1 Linhomoeus sp. GSCO2_2
GTATGCAGGGCCTCCTGAACGAGCGTTGGCGCTTTGACGCACGTACAAAACGAGTAGGACAATTTTGGGACACGTATGCAGGGCCTCCTGAACGAGCGTTGGCGCTTTGAGGCACGTACAAAACGAGTAGGACAATTTTGAGACACGTATGCAGGGCCTCCTGAACGAGCGTTGGCGCTTTGAGGCACGTACAAAACGAGTAGGACAATTTTGGGACACGTATGCAGGGCCTCCTGAACGAGCGGGGGCACTTTGAGGCACGTGCAAAACGAGTAGGACATTTTTGGGACACGTATGCAGGGCCTCCTGAACGAGCGGGGGCACTTTGAGGCACGTACAAAACGAGTAGGACATTTTTGGGACACGTATGCAGGGCCTCCTGAACGAGCGGGGGCACTGTGAGGCACGTACAAAACGAGTAGGACAATTTTGGGACACGTATGCAGGACCTCCTGAACGAGCGGGGGCACTCTGGGGCTTGTACTGTATAACGCGCAACCCATCATATGGAAGTACAGCCACAGACCAGGACCCCAGGTAATGAAAGTGCAAATGGTTTTGACTGAGAACCTTTGAAACCAAAGTTTACCATGGATCTGGTCAGCAGCCCCACTTCCAAATGGTAAACAATGAAACTCTGGAAAAGGTTTCCACTGTAAAACTTGCAGGAGAAACATTGACCACAATGGTAATGTTGTTTTGAGGAGCAGTGTCAGTCATCATAACCCACATCCAGGCAAACAAAAAAGAGGATCAAAGATTTTCGAAGATGGCCCAGAAACTGAAGTTTCAAAAATGATGCGGCAAGATCTGAGATTTGTTTTTCGACCCCATTATGGGCCATCAAAAAAATTGAGAAAAAAAGATGCTCCCTCATTCTTGAGCTTAACCAGATGAAGAAGAAGGGGCATCAATCACGGTGGCTGAATGTAGGATATGGTATCGTTCGTAACGGAAATGGCAAAACGTAGGATATGGTATCGTGGTCGAAGTGTTGTTCATTCAGGGACAAGGAGAGTCTGTCCAAAGCTTGGTTGGGTGATATGGATAGTCTGGCCAGGTCGATTGAAACAGTCGTGGTAACCAAAGGCGCAGCGGCTGTCGAAGGAGGTGTGACCACCCCAATAGACCGTAGGTGAAGCCGGCTGATAATTTCCTTCAGCACACCCCAGCACCACCTGTAGGAAACCACCGCTGCAGCGCTGCAGTAGTCGAATGTAGGTCTTGATGGGAGCTGCGATGGGGCTACAACATGGGCATCATAGGTTATAAGTAGTACCATTGAACTAAGCAAATTAAAGAAACTACAGAAGTAAGTACCTGACAAGACAGAGGTAGTCATAAGTTTCCTCAACGAAGTCGAACCACTTGTTGGCATACTGGGTGAAGTCGTGGAATCGTCGGACGTTGTCCAGGTTGCAGATAGGGAAAATCGTGGCACTGGAATAATCTTAAGTTTGCCAAAAGCTTGCCAAAACAACTGTAAGTGTAGAAAACATTAGAAATACTAGAATATCAAAAAACAACCTCAGTAGGTAAATATTGTGTGTCTAGATTGTGTGTCGCATGTCTTATTCATTGCCATTTCTCTATAGTGTGCATCAGTAATCATGGGGAATTAATGTAACACAAATCTCAATATTGATGCTCCTCTTTCAACTAAGATGCCCCATTATTCAGCGACCAGATGCGCGCCACCAACTGTCTCCATTTCCGCTCTTCAAACTGGTGCCTGGGCAGCGCCTTCTCCTTCCTGCTCGAAGCTGCCCTAGTCAACACCGTGATTATCTACAAGAGTTACCACCCGGACTTTCAGAATGTCGACGCCAAGCCCTGCGTCGTTTCTCAGCTAATGGAGTTCACACGCTCCTTAGACATGCCTATGCTGCACCCCTTGCCTGCCGGTGACACTTCTCTCATCCCTCCAATTCTGAGTAGGCAGCAACTGTTCACAGTGCGCACACAGTGGGAGTTAGGACATTTCGGTAGACACGTCCCATACAAAAATAGGAAATGCTGCATGATGCATCCCGGCGTCAAAGCAAAAACTACACACTTCTGCTGCATTTGTGGCGTCTTCCTGCACTACAACATCTACTGAGATAATAAGTTGACTTGCATGGAGCTGTGGCACACACAGTACTTATTTAGTTCTTACTGCATTTCAAAATTCGTGTGATGCGTTTCTGTTTCCCATTTATGAGTTCGGTGTTTCAAAAAAACTCGGTCCCATTTTTTTGAAAAAAACTCGAATCCGCGGTGTCCCATTTCACGTTGCATTGATGCTCAAACACGTCTTCCACTGCACGTTGAAATGATGCTCAAGCCTAAGCACAAAACACAATGCAGTTACAGGGCCATCGTTTTTTTTTGGACCCATTGTTGGCCAATCAAATTTTTACGAAAATTTTTCGATCGATTGTGGGACAATCATTTTTTTTCGCTCGATTCTGGGCCATCTTCAAAACCGGGGGTCTGTCAGACCCCCGTGACGGGTTATGGGATAAGGAAGCACAGCCACAGACCAGGACCACAGGTAATGAAAGTGCCAATGGTTTTGACTGAGAACCTTTGAAACCAAAGTTTACCATAGATCTGGTCAGCAGCCCCACTTCTAAATGGTGAACAATGAAAGTTTGGAAAGGTTTCCACTGTAAAACTGGCAGGAGAAGCATTGACCACAATGGTAATGCGGTTTTGAGGAGCAGTGTCAGTCATCATATGGAAGTACAGCCACAGACCAGGACCCCAGGTAATGAAAGTGCCAAAGGTTTTGTCTGAGAACCTTTGAAACCAAAGTTTGCCATGGATCTGGTCAGCAGCCCCACTTCCAAATGGTGAACAATGAAACTTTGGAAAAGGTTTCCACTGTAAAACTGGCAGGAGAAGCATTGACCACAATGGTAATGTTGTTTTGAGGAGCAGTGTCAGTCATCATAAGGAAGCACAGCCACAGACCAGGACCACAGGTAATGAAAGTGCCAATGGTTTTGACTGAGAACCTTTGAAACCAAAGTTTACCATGGATCTGGTCAGCAGCCCCACTTCCAAATGGTGAACAAAGAAACTCTAGAAAAGGTTTCCACTGTAAAACTTGCAGGAGAAACATTGACCACAATGGTAATGTGGTTTTGAGGAACAGTGTCAGTCATCATATGGAAGCACAGCCACAGACCAGGACCCCAGGTAATGAAAGTGCCAATGGATTTGACTGAGAACCTTTAAAGCCAAAGTTTACCATGGATCTGGTCAGCAGCCCCACTTCCAAATGGTGAACAATAAAACTTTGGAAATGGTTTCCACTGTAAAACTGGCAGGAGAAACATTGACCACAAAGGTAATGTGGTTTTGAGGAGCAGTGTCGGTCATCATAAGGAAGCACAGCCACAGACCAGGACCCCAGGTAATGAAAGTGCCAATGGTTTTGACTGAGAGCCTTTGAAACCAAAGTTTACCATGGATCTGGTCAGCAGCCCCACTTGCAAATGGTGAACAATGAAACTTTGGAAATGGTTTCCACTGTAAAACTGGCAGGAGAAGCATTGACCACAATGGTAATGTGGTTTTGAGGAGCAGTGTCAGTCGTCATTTCAGGAAAGTTCCCCCCTAGTGGGGGGTAAAGACAGGTGAATTTGTTCGTCTCTCTGAAGACTGATGATGAACAGGCTGTGTATTTCGGATAACTTTGCAGGCACGAACTACAAAATGTGCGATGATGAACAGGATGTGTATTTTAGTGGACTTAGCGACAAACGCATTCACGATTTGTGTCGTTGCGTAAGCGAACAAATTCTGCGTGGTCTGTTCGCGCGCACTAGTCGTCCCACGGGACAATGCAGGCACAATATTGTACGCGCTGTCAGCAGCAGCACAATCTTGAGTCATATACCGCCGTTACATGAGACAGCACTCAGACAACAAACACGCAACGTCACGTGCTCCGTCGTGGTTGTCGTCGTCGTAGTCGTCGTCGTTGTTGTTGTTGTAGCCTTCCGAAGAAGGAGATGGGTGAGGCCTCGTCTGTTGGTGTCCAGAGGTCGTCGTCAGCCCACCCCTCAGGGGCCCCAGGGGTTCAGCCCTGGCCCAGGCAGGCGCGTAGTCGAAGTCGTCGTCGTCGCCGTCGTCGCCGCTGCTGCCACAGCCGTCGTCTCGTTGTCGTCGCCGACGCTGTCGTCGTCGTCTTAGTTGTCGAAGCGTTGCAACGCCCGCTCAGAATCCTATATGATAAGCCCTCAATGACGCTGTGCGCAAAGCTCGCCTTACACATGTTGCACACTCGTCCATGCAATGATACCTAACAGTGACAGAGCCTGCTTCTACGAGTTTGTATCACAGCTAGCATTACTACGCACACATACCTGCGCGGCTGCACTGCTATCTCCAAACAATCGTAACTTATTGTATGTAGCACGCAACCCTTCCCAGAGCCTACGTCTACTAGATATAGACAAGTAGGCCGACGCTCACAGACCACGCAGAATTTGTTCGCTTACGCGACGACACAAATCGTGAATGCGTTTGTCGCTAAGTCCACTAAAATACACATCCTGTTCATCATCGCACATTTTGTAGTTCGTGCCTGCAAAGTTATCCGAAATACACAGCCTGTTCATCATCAGTCTTCAGAGAGACGAACAAATTCACCTGTCTTTACCCCCCCCCCCCCCACTAGGGGGGAACTTTCCTGAAATACACTTCCTGTCCATGTCCACGCAGTGGACATTGACTCCTGCACAAGACTGACACATCTGGAAGATGCCGCAGCAATGATACCTATGTACCTACATACATTCAACAGAACAGCCTCTCTACATTCAGGCCGTCAAGTAAGGCGAAAACTGTTTGGATTGGATTGCATTCGGGCATCGGCACTGCTCAGTAGTGAGACCAATGGCGGCTGGGGTTAGCCAGGGCCAGGGACGACAGCGCAGTCACCCAAGATGCGGAAGCGTTCCACCCAGACTGGTGGCCAGGAACTGTGAGGGTAAGGTAATTGTTTGCTGATGGAACTTCGAGAAAGAGTGTAATAATAGGTGCTCCGATTACTACATAGGTAGGCGGCGCGATTGCGGTCATTTACCAGCGCAGAAAATCAGCTAGCAGTAACTCAAACCACAGAAGGCGGATGCGAAACTGATGCGAAACGGCACCTAGAAAGATGAAATGTTTTACATTTGTTCACCCTATGCCACAGAAACTGATGCCACATGAAACTGATGCCACACTGAACTGATGCCACAGAAACTGATGCGAAACGGCACCTAGAAAGATGAAATGTTTTACATTTGTTCACCCTATTATGGTCTTGACTGGATCACAAAGACTGGCGCCCCAGCATGCGCCAGTAGAGCTCGGCCATCTGGAGCCAAGCCCCGGATTGGTACAGGATCTGACCTTTGTGCATCCATATCTCAAGAACCATACAACCTAGAAAGATGAAATGTTTTACACATTTATTCACCCTATGGTAGTCTAGACAGGATCACTTCGATTGGCGCTCCAGCCTGCACCATTAGAGCTCGGCGTAAGTGAGCCGAGATCTGTGCGCGTACCGGATCTGACCTTTGTGCATCCATATCTCAAGAACCAAACAACCTAGGAAGATGAAATGTTTCACACATTTATTCACCCTATGGTGGTCTAGACCGGATCACTTCGATTGGCGCTCCAGCCTGCACCAGTAGAGCTCGGCCGTCTTGAGTGGGACTTAGCCAAAGTTTTGGCCATTTTTTTAGTCGGGCCCCACGACTGCAGTATCCAACCGATCTCGGTGATATTTTAATACAACAAATGCCATTACTAGGCGATTCTAACGAGCCATCAACCACTCCCCTAGCTAGTACCGTTCCCGAGAACGAGGCCTAAAACATGGCAATTAGCCGGAGATTGCTGAATTTCTCGAGAGGTTTTGTTTAATATCTCGAGAACGGCTCAGCCGATTGGGTTGAAATTTTAGCACAATACTTCTTGTTACTATGAACATCTATGGTGAAAATTTCAGCCCGATCGGTTAAGCATACCTATATGACGTAGTACTAACCCCTAGTCCCCGGGGGCGCACTGGCCCCCGGCCGAACAAATTGGGTTGAGCGCTGACGCGCTCAACCCGATCATACCCCCGAGCTGATGTACACAGGAACGTAGACCATTGCAAGAGCGACCATAATAAAGATTGCCTGGAAACAATTCAGCTCTTGCAGCGAACAACAACTGCTTGTTGCATAAGTTAACCAAGTCTCTTTTAAAAAGCGGAGTGATTTTGAGCTTTGACTTTTTACTGAGATTGTAGCAAGGCCCTTTCCGGTTTCGTGCAACGTCTTTGACTCTCCTCGCGACTACACTTTTTGGAGTGGTCTTGCTACGCAACATTGGTATCGCTCGGGTTTAATTCTTTACACCAAGAAAATCATCTTTTCAGACTAAATAAAAAAACACTGGAATCTAACGCAAAACTACAGGTTAATTGTGAGCATGATTTGATGCTGGCTTGCAGTGAGCTCTTCAGCGATGTCAAGGTCGCTCCTCTGCAACGCACGAGTGCCAAAATATAACAAACCAAAGTCGGCAGTTTTCATCGCGTTTTGGTTACTGTAGCCCTCTCATTGACCTTTTGAAACTTTTTGTTGTCGGATTCTTGCTCAGGAGGTCGAGCGGTTCATTTTGATATGCGATTCGACTAGGTTCGATGAAGTTTTGACTTTTCGCGGACATTACTTCGGGATACTGTAGCGCGCAATTTTTAAAACTTGTTATTATTTCGACGTCACAGTTCGCGAGAGTAGTCCGAGGGCTACCCGTCGATGTGTCGAACTCAACCCTGCGACGTCAGACAAGCGAGTTATTAAGCCCGAAGCAAGCGTGTCCTTTTCAGTTTTCGACGCGTTTTGGTTACTGTAGCTCTCTGTTTAAACTTTTGAAACCTTTTGTTGTCGGATTCGTGCTCAGCAGCTCGAGCGCTTTACGTTGATATGCGATTTGACTAGCTTCGGTCAACTTTTGTCTTAAAATGGACCCCACTTTGGGATACTGTAGCGCGCGAGTTTGAAAGTTTATTCTAGTTTTGAACACTAAGATGGCGAGAGTAGTCCGAGGGCTACCTGTCGATGTGTCGAACCCAACCCAGCGACGTCAGACAAGCAAGTTATTAAGCCCGAAGCAAGCGTGTCGTTTCCAGTTTTCGACGCGTTTTGGTTACTGTAGCTCTCTGTTTAAACTTTTGAAACTTTTTGTTGTCGGATTCGTACTCAGCAGCTCGAGCGCTTCACTTTGATAGGTATGCGATTTGACTAGCTTCGGTCAACTTTTGTCTTAAAATGGACCCCACTTTGGGATACTGTAGCGCGCGAGTTTGAAAACTTATTTTTTTTTCGCCGCCCCCCAGGGCGGCGAGTATATATACGGACGCTATTGTCTGTTCGTGTGTGTGTGTTTCTGTGGGTGTGTGTGTGTCACAAAACTAGACATGACGGTTAGTGCCACCCGATGGAGTCGAATGCGCTGAGTAACGCGCCGTTGTCCGTTTCTGTTGCTAATTTCGCTATTTCGAGATATTCACAATTAAAATATGAAAATGTCAAAAATGACACTTTTGTTTACAAGTCGTATCGAGAAAGTTTTTGCTGAAATAGAAAGGGCATAAGACGCGATGAATTTGTGACATGGTTTCGGATTTTGGAATTCACGAAATTAGGGATATTTTCAAGGTTTTTGTCAAAATTCCCAAATTTCGACAAATTCAAACTGCTTAAATTGCAAAACTTTTTTGCACGGATGTATCGAGCATAGTCTGCCAAGTATTTAGCAAATAGTTTCAGCGAATGTAATAGTAGTAATGACCATGCAGGACATGGACCCCCCCCCCCCTAAGCCTAAGCCCCAGATGTTAGCCTAAGGCTAAGCCTAAGCCCCAGATGTTAGCCTAAGCCTAAGCCCCAGATGCTAGCCTAAGCCTAAGCTCATTAGTTAAGCCCAAGCTCATTAGGTAAGCCCAAGGTTAAAGCCCAAGTCTAAGAGTTAAGCCTAAGCCCTGTAATTTACAGAACTACCGTATCCGTACTTTACAGTTCCCATGGCGTACTTGTAATTCCCGTACAGTCATTTAGCTACAGTACTCTTTGAATGTTCATTTCACTGTGCCGGCAAGCTACAGTACCCTTCCCGCGTCCATTTTGTCCTGCCCGGCTACCGTAGTCCTGCCGCGTCTGCCGCTGTCGCCGGTTGTCTCTCCCGTGGCGGGAAACCTGGAATAAGGCGAACAAAAACATTTCTGCACCTGGCGGGGTTCGACCCCCCCGACGTCCTGCATAGGAGTCGGACGTGATAACCACTAGACCATGAGGCCATTTCTGGACACTTCTTAATAGGCGTCTATATTGGGCTGAGTAGGCGGCGAGCGCACTCGCAGCCTGAGACGTGATGAGATAGATTCTTGGAAAGGGTTACGGCCACGAGACGCCGCTCCCTAAAGGGTTATGTTGCAGGCATGGCATGGGTACATTTGTGAGTCAGCAATTACTAAAATAAGCACCAATGTACAGGTTAAGTAAAATACATACATACATTTTGTGAGTCTGCAAATACTAAAATGCGCACCAGTGTACAAGTTTAGTAGAAGACAAACTGGCGCAAAGTGTAGCTATATACCTACTTACTTTGTGAGTCAGCAAATATTCAAAGACGCGCCACTGTGCGTATTGAGTAAAACACATACTGGCGCAACAGTATATTTTGCAACTAATTGTACTACAGTGTAGATCTCTGGCAGGTCGTATGGGGATGGGGTTGTGTCCCCTACGAGCCCACACAGGAAGGGAGGGGAGGGGGAGGGGTTGTGTCCCCTGCGGGGCCACACAGGAGAGGAGGGGAGGGGCTGTGACCCCTGCGGGGTCACGGGGGAGGGGAGGGGGAAGCCCGCCGCCCCCCGCGCCCCCTCCAGCACCCCTCCAGCACCCTCCAGCCTGTTAGGGTCATAAGCGGAGCTTTTGAGCCATCCCCCCTCCCGTCCCCTCCCCCCTCCCTTGTGCCTGACATGTAGTGGTGCCAAAACTAAAGGCAAAACTAAAGCAGTTTGCGAGAAGGCGCCGCGAACTAAAAGTTTAAAAACTTTCGTGGGCTGCTTGTGCCACTCTTGTAGGCGCTTTCAAGTTTCAGAAAGTTCTAAAAGGTATGTGAAAGAAATGTCTCAACTATGCCTCAAACTATGTGCCATCCTACAAGAGGTGAGCTCGGCCTACATATGTTTCTTCTTCTACCTTGTGTTTGGCTGGGATACCTATGTACCTATGTACCCTTTGCAGGATGCAATTAGAGTCCGACTTAGGTCTTAGTCAACATAGGTAAGCTGTCTTCTTCAAAATTAGCAAAAACTTACTGTACCCCAAGCGAGATCTGTCTATATTTAGACGTCTCATTCTAAGGGGTGAGTTGACACCAACTTTAGTGAAGTTTTAACTGAAGTTGTACAAATTATGCACAGTGTTCCTAAAACTTGACCAGGGTGTTTTGAAAACTGGAGCTCGTGTTTCAAAACCCGACCGCCGGTTTCGTGGGCCCCCTGCTACTTTTGGGGGCCCAGCGCAAGTTTTAAAAAAACAAAAAAAAAAAAACTACACCTAGGGGGGGCCCGCCCCTTTATCCTCAACGCCCCCCCCCCCCCCCCCCCCCCGGGTTGTCCCCCCCCCCTGTTGGCATGTTGAGATTTGTTGTTGCGCCGATGTCCACTGCTGATTGGATTGTATGTGGGATCGTGGGGTTTGGCAGCTTGCAACCAGAAGCGGTTATAGTTAGACACTGACGGAAGCAGCAAAGCGAGATAAAGGGAGCAGACGCTAGAATCGCAGACAGACGGACCGAGATAGACGGACTGACCGACCTAATCGAATCCAACCAAAGGGAGGAGGGTGTCACACTACCATGACATCATTCTGAAAACGTTTCCCGTCTCCCGGAAAATCCCTCTTCCCGAAGAATAAAGAGAGGAAGGGGCCAGACATGACTAGCCTAGCAGCTTGATTGGCAGATCCGGTTCGTTGGCCGGAAGCCGAAGGGGCGGACGGCGATTCTAAAAATTTAGAGAGAAGGCGAGCCGCCGCCTCTAGACGATCGGTCGCTCAGGCTCACTTAACCTAACAGCAAGCGAACGATAGCGCAAGACAACTACATACGCAGTAGGGTTAAACGGCCTACAATTAGCCAGCCTGTAGAGCTGCTTATTTCAACACTCCTTCTCAGGTCACAGGCGGCTCCGCGACTCCCATCATCTTGCGCAGCAGCTCAAACTGAGCTTTCGGAATCCCTTTGGTCAGCACGTCGGCGACCATCTTCTGCGTCGGGCAGAACTTCAGATTGATGGTGCTGTCTTGCACCTTCTCACGGACGAAGTGGAACTTGATGTCGATGTGCTTGGTGCGCCCATGGAAGACTGGGTTGTTGGCCATGCAGATGGCGCTGTTGTTGTCTTCCAACACTTCCGTCGGCCCTCTCTGCTCGTGACCCAGACTTCTCAGCAGCACTCGCAGCCATACTGCTTCTTGTGTGGCGGCGGATAGCGCCACGTACTCCGCTTCCGCGGTCGACAGGGCGACCATTGTCTGCCTCTTGCTCCTCCAGCTGATGGCGCCTCCAGCTAACAAGAAGACAAAGCCGGACGTTGAGCGTTGGTCATTCGTGTCACCTGCCCAATCCGCATCGGAGTATCCCAGCAGGTCGACTCCTCGTCCATCTCTCTTGTAGAGCAGGCCCAGCTGTCTGGTGCCTTTCAGATATCGGAAGATTCTCTTCACAGCAGCCCAGTGATCCATGGTTGGCTTCACGCAGAACTTGGCGACTTCTGCAACTGCGGCTGCCACATCTGGTCTTGTTGCAACGGCCACGTACAGCAGACTTCCCACTGCTGACTGGTAGAGCCCCTGATCCACTAGTTTGCAACTCTCTGTGGCCTTGATCAGCTTGACGCTTGGCTCCATTGGCGTTGCAATTGGCTTGGCGTCCTCCATTTGGAACTTCTTCAGCAGGTTCTCAATGTACTGCTCTTGCCCAAGCCAAACGGTGCCTCTCTCGGGGTCTTGTCGGACCTTCACGCCCAGAAAGTAGTGTAGCTGTCCCAGATCCTTCATCTGAAACTTCTCACTCAGCTCCTTCTTCAACTGCTCCAGCGCTTTCTCAGACTTGGCAGCCAAAACCAGGTCGTCCACATAGACGGCCAGCAGCGTGACTTCTCCGTTGCTCTCTCTCCTGTAGATACAGGGGTCCGCTTCAGACTGCTTGAATCCCAGCGCTTCCAGTTGCTCGTGAAGTGCATGGTTCCAACAACGCGGCGACTGCTTGAGCCCATACAGACTCTTCTTCAGCTTGCAGACCCGCCCTTCTTGGCCTTTCACAGCAAATCCCTCTGGCTGTTTCATATAGATCTCCTCCTTCAGCTCACCATTCAGGAACGCCGTGGCCACGTCCATCTGGTGCAGCTTCATGCCCAGCTGCGCAGCTGTGGCAATCAGAGCTCTCACTGACTCAAATCTCACCACGGGAGAGAAGGTTTCATCATAGTCGATTCCATACTTTTGAGTGAATCCTCTTGCGACGAGCCGCGCCTTGTAGCGCTCCACCGAACCATCTGCATTGTGCTTCACCTTGAAAACCCACTTGCAGTCCACAGCTTTCCGACCTTCAGGCAGACGAACCAGCTCCCAGGTGTTGTGCTCCATCAGAGACTTGTACTCCTTCTCAGCAGCCTCTCTCCACATTTCCGCATCTGGCATTCTCATTGCTTCCCCAATGCTTCTTGGCTCTGGAGCACCTGAATTGGCCACTGCAGCTCTTTCGTCATAGGTGAACCAATCTGGCTAGCGTCGTGTTCTAGCTGAACGTCGTAATCCAGTTTCTGCCTGCTCCTCTTCTTCAGAGTGGTCTTCCGCTGCTTCTTCCTTTGGTTCAGCTCCTGCGTCGCTTCCACCTCTCTCTTCTTGCTGCTGCTGGACTCCTTCTGGCCCTATGTCGATTTCCACTGCCACGGGTTGCTCATTCTGAACCTCTGCAGGCAGCACTCCACCCACTTCCTTCTCATTGAAGATGACGTCACGGCGCACGATCACCTTCCCCCTGGCGCTGTCATAGAGATGGTAGCCCTTAGAATTTGTGGAGTATCCCAGGAAATGACACTTTCTGGCCTTTCCATCCAGCTTCTTGCGTTCGTCTTTTGGAACGTGTGCGTAGGCAGCGCACCCAAAGATCTTCAAGTGCTTGACACTTGGCTTGTGACCTCTGTAGGCTTCAAACGGCGTCATCTTCTCTACAGCCGAAGTTGGGCAGCGGTTCTTCATGTACACTGCCGTGTTGACTGCTTCTGCCCAAAGCTTCTTTGGCATCTTTGAATCGACCAGCATGGCGCGAACCTTCTCCATCAGCGTTCGATTCAGCCTCTCGGCGACCCCATTCTGCTCTGGTGTCTTCGGAATGGTCAGCTGATGTCGAATGCCCTCCTTCTGCAGAAGCTTCTCCATTTCCCCCGACGTGTACTCTCCGCCGTTGTCCGAGCGCAGCACTTTGATCCTCTTCCCAGTTTCATTTTCCACCAAGCGCTTGAACTCCTTGAACTTCTCCAAGACCTCTCCCTTGTGCTTCATGAAGTAGACCCAGGTGAACCTCGTCTTGTCGTCAGTGAACGTGACGAAGTATTCCGCACCTCCAAGCGATGTTGGGGTGACCCTCCCACAGACGTCGCTGTGTACCACCTCCAGAACTTCAGACGCACGTGTCTTGGATGCCTTGGGAAACGGTTGACGATGAATCCGGCCCTCCACACAAGGTGTGCAGAATGGAAGCTCACATGGCAAATCTGCATCCATGCCCTCCACCAGCTTCTCTCTGGCCATTCGTCTCAGGTTCTGAGCCCCCAGGTGTCCCAGTCGCCGATGCCACAGCAGGCTTTCGTCTTCAGCGACTTCCACCACATTCAGTTGCTTCTCCTGCCGTTCTTCAGAGAATGGTGCGCCCGCGCCGTCCAGGTAGTAGATCCCACCAGGCGTCGCAGTTCCAGTTGCAGCCAGCCTCTTGGAGCCGCTTCGTCGAATGAAGCACTTCTTCTCTCCAAAGGAGATGTCATGCCCCTTCTTGGTAGCTGCAGCAACACTGAACAAGTTGCAGGCGAGCCTTGGTACGTAGAGCACGTCCTGCAGCACCCGCTTCTTCCACTCTCCTCCAAGTAGAACCTTCAGGTCAACTGAACCTTTCGCAATGGCTTGAACCGCTCGCCCATCTCCCAACGTGACGCTCTGCGGCTTCTCAAAGGTCTCCATTTGGCGAAACAGCTCTTTCTTGTGGGTCATGTGGCTTGACGCTCCAGAGTCCACAAGCCAGCGCTCCTCCCTACCAGGTGCTTCGTTCGACCACAGGGCTGCGCTCAAAGCTGATCCGTTGTCGTCGCTGTCATCTTCTGACTCTTGACGACTCTCCGCCACAACCTTTGCTTTGTGCCACTTCGACGACTTCTTTCCCGCTTGACCAGGCGATTCCTCCTTCTGGCTTGCCAGCCACTTTGGACAAGACCTCTTCAGGTGTCCCCTTTTGCCACAGTGGTAGCACTTTGGACCCAACGAAGCCTTCTTCGCCACAAGCGCCGTAGTCGTCCCTGCTCCACCTCCACTTCTCTTCGCCTTCATCTTGGCTTCCTCGTGGAGTAGCCTCTCTGTCAGAGACTCCATCTTCAGCGTGTCTACTCTGGCCTCCAGAGCGGTGACCAGGACTCCAAAGCTTTCTGGTAGACTGGCCAGCACAGTGATGACTCGGTCCTCTTCCTTGATGTCCTCTCCCAGGACAGCCAGACGGCTGAAGAGCTCTGTCATCTTCTTCATGTGCTCCGACACCGAATCGCCCTCCTTCAGCCTTGCCTCGTTGAGTTGACGCTTCACCAGCAACTTGTTTGACCAAGTCTTCTTCTGGAACTGCCCTCCTAGCGTTGTCCAGACGTCCCTTGGGTTCTCTGGATTCGGGATCAGGTAGAGCAGACTTGGGTCAACTGCCAGAACGATGATGGCCAGGGCTCTGTTCTTCTTCTGTCGATAGTCGGCCAGTTTCGCTGCGTCCCCCGTGAACTGGGTTCCTCGGATGGTCCCATTGACGATGTCCCACAGGTTCTCTTTCAGCAGGGCCATCTTGACTTGCACTGCCCAGGTTGGGTAGTTGTTGGCGGTCAGCGGAACGATGGAAGCTCTGGTGCTTTCCATGTCTGGGCCCATAACCTGTTGAGATTTGTTGTTGCGCCGATGTCCACTGCTGATTTGATTGTATGTGGGATCGTGGGGTTTGGCAGCTTGCAACCAGAAGCGGTTATAGTTAGACACTGACGGAAGCAGCAAAGCGAGATAAAGGGAGCAGACGCTAGAATCGCAGACAGACGGACCGAGATAGACGGACTGACCGACCTAATCGAATCCAACCAAAGGGAGGAGGGTGTCACACCACCATGACATCATTCTGAAAACGTTTCCCGTCTCCTGGAAAATCCCTCTTCCCGAAGAATAAAGAGAGGAAGGGGCCAGACATGACTAGCCTAGCAGCTTGATTGGCAGATCCGGGTCGTTTGCCGGAAGCCGAAGGGGTGGACGGCGATTCTAAAAATTTAGAGAGAAGGCGAGCCGCCGCCTCTAGACGATCGGTCGCTCAGGCTCACTTAACCTAACAGCAAGCGAACGATAGCGCAAGACAACTACATACGCAGTAGGGTTAAACGGCCTACAATTAGCCAGCCTGTAGAGCTGCTTATTTCAACACACCATTCTGAAGTCCTTATATCGTGAACTCAGCCAGACAGACTGCCAGCCAGCCAGTGACTCGTCGCTCCGCTTCCACTTCTTTGTTGTAGTAACTCACAAAGGTGTTGCGAAATGTTTCGTCGCGCTGTTTGCTGTGGTATGTACATGTATGTGCAGCGCGCGACTTGCAGTAATGCAAGGTGGGTCATTGCGCAACATGGCGTTGACACAACCAGGCGATGGACAGACATGTGTCAACATAGACATGAAGGCAAGTGCCTCCTTGAGGTACAGTATCTTTTGTTCAGTTGTGTTAAAACTTGCGCTGGGCCCCCAAAAGTAGCAGGAGGCCCACGAAACTGGCGGTCGGGTTTTGAAACATGCGCTCCAGTTTTCAAAACACCCTGGTCAAGTTTTAGGAACACTGTGCATAATTTGTACAACTTCAGTTAAAACTTCACTAAAGTTGGTGTCAACTCACCCCTTAGAATGAGACGTCTAAATATAGACAGATCTCGCTTGGGGTACAGTAAGTTTTTGCTAATTTTGAAGAAGACAGCTTACCTATGTTGACTAAGACCTAAGTCGGACTCTAATTGCATCCTGCAAAGGGTACATAGGTACATAGGTATCCCAGCCAAACACAAGGTAGAAGAAGAAACATATGTAGGCCGAGCTCACCTCTTGTAGGATGGCACATAGTTTGAGGCATAGTTGAGACATTTCTTTCACATACCTTTTAGAACTTTCTGAAACTTGAAAGCGCCTACAAGAGTGGCACAAGCAGCCCACGAAAGTTGTTAAACTTTTAGTTCGCGGCGCCTTCTCGCAAACTGCTTTAGTTTTGCCTTTAGTTTTGGCACCACTACATGTCAGGCACAAGGGAGTGGGGAGGGGAAGGGAGGGGGGATGGCTCAAAAGCTCCGCTTTTGACCCTAACAGGCTGGAGGGTGCTGGAGGGGTGCTGGAGGGGGCGCGGGGGGCGGCGGGCTTCCCCCTCCCCTCCCCCGTGACCCCGCAGGGGACACAGCCCCTCCCCTCCTCTCCTGTGTGGCCCCGCTGGGTACAAAACCCCTCCCCTCCCCTCCCTTCCTGTGTGGGCTCGTAGGGGACACAACCCCATCCCCATACGACCTGCCAGAGATCTACACTGTAGTACAATTAGTTGCAAAATATACTGTTGCGCCAGTATGTGTTTTACTCAATACGCACAGTGGCGCGTCTTTGAATATTTGCTGACTCACAAAGTAAGTAGGTATATAGCTACACTTTGCGCCAGTTTGTCTTCTACTAAACTTGTACACTGGTGCGCATTTTAGTATTTGCAGACTCACAAAATGTATGTATGTATTTTACTTAACCTGTACATTGGTGCTTATTTTAGTAATTGCTGACTCACAAATGTACCCATGCCATGCCTGCAACATAACCCTTTAGGGAGCGGCGTCTCGTGGCCGTAACCCTTTCCAAGAATCTATCTCATCACGTCTCAGGCTGCGAGTGCGCTCGCCGCCTACTCAGCCCAATATAGACGCCTATTAAGAAGTGTCCAGAAATGGCCTCATGGTCTAGTGGTTATCACGTCCGACTCCTATGCAGGACGTCGGGGGGGTCGAACCCCGCCAGGTGCAGAAATGTTTTTGTTCGCCTTATTCCAGGTTTCCCGCCACGGGAGAGACAACCGGCGACAGCGGCAGACGCGGCAGGACTACGGTAGCCGGGCAGGACAAAATGGACGCGGGAAGGGTACTGTAGCTTGCCGGCACAGTGAAATGAACATTCAAAGAGTACTGTAGCTAAATGACTGTACGGGAATTACAAGTACGCCATGGGAACTGTAAAGTACGGATACGGTAGTTCTGTAAATTACAGGGCTTAGGCTTAACTCTTAGACTTGGGCTTTAACCTTGGGCTTACCTAATGAGCTTGGGCTTAACTAATGAGCTTAGGCTTAGGCTAGCATCTGGGGCTTAGGCTTAGGCTAACATCTGGGGCTTAGGCTTAGCCTTAGGCTAACATCTGGGGCTTAGGCTTAGGGGGGGGGGTGGGTCCATGTCCTGCATGGTCATTACTACTGTAATTAACGAAATTTAGGGTATTTTTAAGGAATTTGTTAAAATCCACAAATTTCGACAATTGCAAACAGCTTGAATTTCAAAATTTCTTTTCGCGGATGTGTCGAGCATAGTCTGCCAAGTATTTATCAACTAGTTTTAGATTTTATAATTAACGAAATTAGGGATATTTTTAAGGTTTTTGTCAAAATTCCCAGATTTTGACAAATTCAAACAGCTTAAATTTCGAAACTTCTTTGCACGGATGTATCGAGCATAGTCTGCCAAGTATTTATCAAATAGTTCCAGATTTTATAATAACGAAATTAGGGATACTTTCAAGGTTCGGAATTTCTAAATACCGACAATTTCAAGCAGCTTAAATTTCAACATATCTTTGTGTGGATGCATCGAGCACTAAACCCAAAAGAATAGGGCGTCGTCCCATTTATACCCTTTTCAATAGGGCGTCGTCCCATTTATACCCTTTTCAATAGGGCGTCGTCTCATTTAGACGCTTTTATTGCACTGTGTGCCTGCGGCGAATTTCTCTGATCCATTTATGGATCAGTTGCCACAATTATAAGCGCAAAGTGTGCCTGCGGCGAATCTTCTGATCCATATGTGGATCAGGTACCACGAACAAATCCAAGACCAATTGCGGCTATACCCCACCAGATTGTCGACTAAATGTCTAGCAGCACTTCACTATCCAGTGCACATTATCGCGCACACGCTCTCAAGTTTACACTAATGCCAACGGGGTGCCACAGTTTTTAGGCAAAGCTTGTTGGTTTGACTGCTTGGTTTGAGCGCGCGAGTTTGAAAACGGCGAGAGGAGTCCGCGGGCCCGACGATGTCTCAAACTCCATCCTACGACGTCGGACGAGCGAGTTATTAAGCCCGAAGCGAGCGTGACGTACGCACGCACGTACGTACGTACGTACGTACGCACGCACGCCGAGCTCTTGATAGGGTTCGCTCGGCTGAGGCCGAGCGAAAAAATGAGTGCCCACATTGAGCTCGAAGCCTCCAACTGCAACTCCTGAAGACGCCGCTGACCCAGCCAATCCAATGAAGCTGCTGCTGCCAATGTTACTGGAATACAAAGTGGCGCCAATCTGAAAACAATTGAAGTGGATTAGCGACACACAGGGATACCAGTCATCATCAAGCAACCAACCAAAATCCAGTGAGCGTTCCTGCCAGCCAGAAAATAGCCACTCACAGTGCCCCTCTTGGCCCTGAAGCTGGCCTGAAGTAAAGCGACGGACTGGGAAACGTTGCCTCTCAGATGTCAACTGTCTATTCACGAATCACCGCCCACCCATAATCCGACTAGCATGGTCAAGAGAAGGAATGCACCTATTACACCATAGTCTAGAAGTTCCACTTCGCCCGTGGCGTCCATTGTTTAGCATACAGCGGCTGTGCGGCGGATTTTGGAACAAAAGAGTACGCATATACTGAGATGCACCCTCTTCTTTCTTGGAGATGATAAGAGTTCTGCGTGCTGGCAAATGGCGAAGATATGGATGTGTATTTATTCAGCAATGGCTTCATGCTACGTTTTCCTATTACAACTCGAGTGCAACTGACCGCAACGTAGTTCAGTTGAAGAGTTCAGTTACATATTATGTATTGCACAATCTTCAGGTTAACCGTAGCGTTTGAATCTTGAGCAGCTGCATAAGACTTCATATGCTGGAAACGGCTGGCTGGCTCCCTTCCTGCGCGTACAATCAGCATTCATTTCTCTGTGATGCGTTTGTCTCCATCTTGCGCCACACTTGTGTGGACTTGTTGTTTTGATTGTATCTGGTCTCAAGCGGAAGAAGCCGCCAGCTTACGTTGTTCGCGTTACTGTATGTTTGCGGGCTCTAATCATACATGCAACGCTGTGCGCGAAATGTGAAATTTTAATGTGCGTCGTCCACTGCAATCCAGGCTGAAGATTAGTGACGACACCACCACGGGCCGAATCTACCTGAGGGCCTGCCTAGGTACGCCTACTTGGTGTCTAGCCTGTCATCTGAACGTTGGGACTCGGAAGTTGTGGAGGATTATTTGCAAAACAACGTGGCGGATGCTGGCATTTCTGACAAGCTGAGGTAGGCGCCATTGCAGTTTACCGTGTCAGTGCCACCTCGCTGGAGGTTCCCTGATGCCAAGTCTGAACTTCAAGACTGAGACCGTTGACCTATGCAACAAATCCCAATTTGCATACAAGTATACCGGGTGTCCCAAAGGTCCAGCTCACGAAACCTAAAATTGCTCAAATTTAGCGACCGCGTCGTCTTTGGTTGGCTACAGCGCACGAACGAGAAGACATTTTGCAGCTGGCAAGATGTCATTTGAAAGGGAATATAATGAGCTTTAAAATGACGCAAAAACGACTTTTGTAACTCATGCTAGTATCGCGCTGTGAGCAATCAAATCCTCTCTGTCTGTCTTGCTTCTGCTGGCGACGGCCTTCTTATCCATGGAGATGGCCTCCAGCAGGAGGAGGAGGACCAGTGACCGATTTTACGTTTCGCGCCCGCATTTGCACGTGGGTTGAGATAGAGTGCTGAATTTTTGCATCCGAGTTGCAAACACAATACGCTACCATGTCTGCAAGTATGACTTCGTTACCCTTTATACAGCGTGCTGTGGATGGGGGGGGGGGGGGGGGGGTGGACTTTTGGGACACCCGGTACATGCAAGTAACGGATGCACAGTTTCGCACGTCGAGGTGCATGTTAGGCAGCCACGATTCATCACAGATGTAGAATTCATGGTACATTTGATACATACAGTCATAAGTACATTCATAACGGGCAGAATCAGAATTTGGCGACATGTGCTATCGCGCTGGTTGTATGTCCACCTTCGCAGCGCTCAACTTCCCCGCTGCTTGAAATCTGAACATGAAACCGCGTGCACCACACTAAGAATGTTTCCAATAGAAATACAGCTATCGGAACTTGCCCGGTTTCCGGAAGATGTTGATCGATAGATGTCGAAGAGAGAATTGAACGCATTTAGTGGGCGCCTTCTTACGGTAGAACACCCTGAGTGGATCTCTTCAACCCTGTCGCCGATCTGAAAGATGAGCTCTTTCAATTTCAATTCAACGTCCCACATTGCGTGAATAACAGTTGTGTACCTCGGGAGTGGCATCGGCCACCCGTCCGCCATCCCTCAGTTTCAACAATGTCGCCACAACGTACTTCACAATTAGAAACACCAGCGGCACCAGTGGCAGAACGATTAAAAAGATTGCCAATGGAAGGTCGCCCATTGATGGCGGCTTGCTTATTAAGTTAACCATTTGGAAAATAAGAAGGACCTGAAGCATCTGTAGCTGAGAGCTGTAAGTGAATAAATTAGGTGCCGTAATGCAATCACACAAATACGTGTGTTCAATGATTGTAGATATTGTAAATTTCTTCTACATTACACAAGGCCAGTGTAATACCAATGTTAGCGCAGGGCTGACGTAAAGCCAGCAGTATCTGATAGTCAAACCAGTTGGACCGAGCCATTTCTGATAAATGGTGTTGTGATGGTTTCCAGCCAATCTCATCCTCAGTCTGTTCTCTGGTGAACTCCAGTTTGTGATAGGAAAACACTTCGAGCAAGTGGCGTATTGAACTTGCTTCAACAGCCTGTCGGTTCCTACAATTAGTGCAGTGCCCACTAAATACTAAACAGGCATGTAGTACAAGCAGAGTTTGCAGTACCATAGAAGTATCCAACGACCAGAAGCTGAACCAGAATAATAATCGACACATTTGCGCTGGATCCATATTCTTCCAAGACTGTACAACCATGCAGTGTCCTAAATTGCAAACGGTGTGACAACATAGAGTAGAGACACCACCTTTAGCGGTCAAAATGTCACTTACACAAGGAAATTTGTCGCAACTCATCCAGAATGGTAGACAAATTGGCAAGTTCACAATGAAGAAAATAAGGCAAACCACGGCACAGACCAAAGCCCGATTCAGTTTTCTTGCATTAACGCTGCGCTCACATACAGATATATACAGATGTTCAAGCCATGCAAACTGGAAGTCAACGGCCAGAAAGAATACAAGCGCAAAGAAAACCAGTGTGTTGAATTGTGCATGTGGCAGCTTCGCCAATCCATATGAGCACGCGACAAATGAAAAGTACACTGCGCCACCTTTGTCTGAAAAGGAATAAGTGGAGAGAAGGCTTGAATATGACATGATACAAAGGACAAGGGAGGAAGAAACTGGCATGAATCGCAAGAAAAGGTAATGAAGGGAGCCGAAAGGAAAAGAGTACCAGATATTTCGTCTTATAAGCCCATGGGCTTATGCGTGGTTTTGGCACTTCAGTGAGAGTAAAGCCAGCGCCGCATATAAGCCCAGGGCTAATAGGTAGCAGTCGACTTTCAGGGTGCGTCTTTGGCTGCACTATGAGAACAACTAATTAGCGTGAATTATGCGGCTGTATTGAATTATTGAAAGTGTGTACGTTAGCGAGTAGTCAAACAAACGTGCTAATTGGCAGTTTTGCTGCCATGTGTAGTAATTTCTCAGTATTTCGACGTTAATGGGCGACAAAATTAGATAAATTCTGGCTACGCTTCCGACAAAATTTGGACACAACGTATAAGCCCATGGACTTATACGTGGCAGTTAAAACAACGTATAAGCCCACGGGCTTATAAGTGGATGGGCTCATAAGTGGAAAAATCTGGTAACAACAAAATGGAGAGTAAGGGGAAGAGGGGATGGAGATAAAAGAAATTTAATAAAAGGAATACAGGAAGGAAATGGAAGTAGAAGGTTGGAAAGAAAAAAAATTAACGAAATGGAAAAATCAAAAGCATAGGATTGGGTAGGCTGAAAGCGACTGGAAAAAATTTTACCAAGCAGGGTGTCTCTTTTCTCAGATGGTAAATTGGCAGCTAACCCTGCCACAAGGATGGTTGCCAACAAGGAGGTACCTGTGTCTCTGAAAAATCAACGTGTCACGAACCAAGAAAATTTTGCGTTGCTTGAAACTCACATAGCCACCATGATAACAGAATCTCTGAATACATTGTTGTTCGTCCTGTTGTACTTTGCCAAAGCTATCATTGAGCCGCACTGAATGCTGAGAGAGAAGATCACTTGTTCTGCAGCGGCCACCCAGGCCTGAAGCCATTACTCATTCACTTTGAAATATGTGAAACTCTTGCACGAACGACTTCCCATTGCGAATTCGTTTACTTATGCACAGTGTGTAACCAGCCTACTTCTGTCTTAAGGAGTTCCATCCAACGTGGGTTGGCCATTTTCCAGGCTTCTTCCCAGATGTCAGAGGCCTGAATAACCTCCACTAGCAAGATGGTGAAGAAGAGGTATGGCAGAGTCACGGTGAAGAAGACAGTTTTGGCCATGGTGCTCAATCCGTGACCAACCGAGACAAAGGTGATCACCCATGATATGAGAAAGAACAGCCACATGTATGTCATGTCGGACCCTTGGTTCAGACCAGCGAGAACGATTCTCTGCCTGTGGGTTCACAGCAGTTGTGTACAATGGTCAAACAAGGCTTGTCCTTAATACATGGGTCAACTCACTCAAAGAATATAAGGGAGCTCTCTAAGCTGGCGTTTCCCTCAATTGTCAAGTTCATTTCCTGACCAGTAGTAACTGGGCTCTCCCAAGGCATTATGGTGCCTGTTACCACAGACATTAGCGCCTTCCAGAAGTAGAACAAGCCCCACGCTACAATCGGTTGATATGGAACGACTATACCGATGGTGACCAGGAGAAGCACCCACCCAATGTCTGAATAGAAGTACACTTTCGTGCGGCCAAGTACGTCTATATGATAAATAACATGCCAGCAAGTGGAAGCCTGGAAGGATAACGAACCTGAAAGGTGCGGTGAGATTCTCCGGAACACACCAACCGGACCATGCCGAAACACTTGTCCGAGACACAGCTGCAGATATAGAACGGGGAAGCCAACCAACAACAAGCACACTAGATATGCAACCAAGAAGGCCACTGAATGAGATTGAGTATTCATTTTACCATGAGACATGTACAGTACCTTAACCTATGTGTGAAACGGTAAACTGAGAACTATTCGCGTTGACTTACATCCTCCATAACGCACAAACTGCGCTGGGAATCTGCACAGGTTCCCAAAGCCAACGATGTAGCCCAAGCTGGTGAACATGAAGTTTGACTGGTGTCGCCATAGCTCTTCGCGGTGAGGCTGTCCACGTTTCACAGAGTCAGTTCTTGTGTTATTTGGGCGCCCCTGAAATGTCCACAGCAGAAGTTCTGCTAGTCGAGCTATGATATACAACTAAGTTCATTAAAATTGACAAAATCTACGTGATACTCATCTCAGCGGCTCTTGGAGAAGCACATGGAGACATCGTTGCAGCTCGTCTTTCAGTCAAAAGGTGCATTCGTATAATTCAAGGCGCCTTCACAAAATGACACGCTCAAAGAGGTCCCCTCCGACTTATCAGTTCAAGGCATCAATGCACGGCTTTCCTTCTGCAAGGCAAACATTGGGGGTCTGTGCGCGCGGTCGCCGAAGTTCGTCTGCCGCCTTGCAATTGAGTACACCTTAGTTTGACGAACCACCCGCAACTGTCAACCGTTGCCAATTTTATTGCAGTCGAATGCGCAAATCTTTCTGAAGACGCGCTCGCGACCTGTGACGCAACCCAAACATTCCTACTGCGCAGAAGTGACGCCTGCTCTAAGAATGCACGCAGTCCGTCCTCCAATGTGTAAGTACCTACGTCAGCGGTAGTGGTCACAGTAGTACAACAATAGTTTTTGCAACGTCTATGCCACTGCGTGATGTGTGTCTGGAAGCGGTATTGGAGTGTTTGCAATGTCTGAAGCATCCCATTGAACAAATACAGGTACAGATCCAAATGTAACTCCAGGGGCCAGATGCAAACACACACTGGAGGAGAAACAAATCAAGTAACAGTCTTAACCTCAACAACCCAAAGAATCAAAACTGGTAAATGATTTTCTCGTCTGCTTTCATCTTCACATCACTAGCGCTTGCGAATGAAGACTCTGAGGGTGCCTCGTAGACGTAAAACATGGTACTAAACGAATCTGCGTTTCGAGCACGTTCACTGCAGGATGGAATATCAAGGGTGCTGGTTGGATCGCTGCTCTGAGTCTAAAGTGTACCATTGGTTTGGTTGTTCCTTGCAAGAACTGCCGTGTGTTTTTAATAAGAGACAGCAACATACAATACAGTTCAGTCATCAGTCTGCAGTGGCAAGCTAGTCAAACTACTGGTAGATGTCATGTGAGAAATTGTGGACTGTTGACTGAACATGCGAAGTTGGCCTGTGAAGCTCACTAGGGTACGTACTTACCTCGCCAGTGGAGTCAATGGAATTGTCCTGAGAGCATGATGTTGATTGATGATAGTTTGGTAAGGATGACACCTTCGGTTGTCGCAATAGGCGCACTATTAGCCAGGCAAGTGGAACCATAGGTGTAGCAATTAAGATGGCAGCAAAGATGATAGTGCCAATGTTTTTCTTCGGGTCGTTTTTGACGAAGCAGTAGGTTTGCGAAAGCATGATTAACTAAAATGTGTATGCACCCAGATGTGTATGTATCATTAAGTGAGCTGTTGTATGTACCCAGATGTTCCAATGAAGTCACACAGACCCACCAGAAGTGCCACGGAACAAAAATACTTCCAACTGAATCTGGTTAGCCACCCAGAAATTCCAAAGCATCTTGTCAACACCCCTTCTCTATAGTTGTTGCTATGTCTGCTCTTCAACACCTTGCCTTCATCGGTTAAAGCAGCAGTGTAAGGGAAATGTTTCAGTGAAATGGTAGTTTTGATCTCCTGGAGAAACCTGTCGATTCCTGAACAGTGAATGAATACATAGTTAGACATTCCAAATGCTGTTGTTGCACTATTTGTGTACATTTATGCCCGCAATTGTGTCTGGCAGGCCATTGTTGGCCACTGTTTAGCTAATGCCAGATCGTTACGTACATATACTGTATGGCCTCATAGCACTCACCATAGAACTTTCCCACTACAAAGAATTGGATCATTAAGATGATCAGCACCTGGAAGCTAACGGTGTACTTGGCCAGTGCTTCATACACCCAATTGTAGTTCTGAAACAACAGCAGTTTGCCACAATAGTCCAGCTACCAATGTACAAATCAGACTCACGTCAGAGTGATGAGCCCAGATAGGAAGAGAAATTGGGAGGCCCACTGTAAAATAGACAAGACACACTACTCCAACAACCTTGAACCTGCTGAACATAAAGCCTCCCTTGCATGCTTCACATGCAGCAATGTAGAAATGCTCCATCCATGCAAACTCCACCGATGCCAAAGTCACCATGATGTAAAATAGAGCAGAGAAGAATGCCCCATACTTTAGCCTTCCCAAGGCTTCCGCACAAGCAGTGAAGGCAAAGTTGGCAAAGGTGTCCTTTGCTAAAACGTACATATGTACAGTGAAGACTGCATGTTGCACTGCTTTCAATTGATTTCATTATCATGTCTGACCTAGTGAAAGCCGCGCAACCTCCGTTGGCAGAAGTGCTATAAATCCAACAATCAGAACAAAGAACAACAGTGAAGTCGCAGCATCCCTAAAGCATAATTTTTGCAGCACTTGTACACTAAGAACAAACATGTTTTCAAATGCATAAAGGCTCACACAGTCACAAGAATGAGGGAGTCTCTGAACACATTGTTGTTTCTTCTGCTGTGAGAAGCTAAAGTTATCAGCGTCCCAGAGTCTATTCCTAGACTGTAGATGACCTGCAGAGCCGCAGTTTTCCATGTCTAAACGCCACACATTTGCTTCTCAAAATATATTATACTTCCGCACCTCTAAACTACTACGTTGTCAGTGGGACTGCGTCCAAGTCCTCACTCTGTAGTCTGCCAGAAACGTCCAGTCTGGCGCTGCAAAGTCCCACAAATGATCGGGCAATCCTTCAGCCTTGGCGACTTGAAGAAGCAGCATTGCCAGAATGGCATGGGGAACAGTTGCTGTCACGGCAATAGCCGTACCATAAATTTTCAGTCCACATGATACGATGCCGAAAATAGCCAGCCAGATCGCAACAAAGAATGGCCACACGTGGATTGGCAATGACAAGCCGCCTTGAACCACTCCTTGTCTATAGAATGCGAATATAGGTGCTTACCTATATTGGTTAGATGACAAGAAGAAGAAAAGTGCAACACCACGCGCACTTGTAGAACGCCATTGCCGTTGCCAGAGCATCACTTGCGTTGGATTCGTTTCGACTTTTCCATGGGAGTTCAACATCATAGACGACTGAAACGGCAGCATTGTAGGCATAATACAAGCCCCACGCTGCAATGGAGTAGTAGTGGAACCAAGCAAATGTCCCGAGGATGAAGCACCAGCCAATTGCTAAACCGATAGCCAAGAACAATTGAGACACTATCAACACTACCGAAACTCGCAAGCAAAATAGTCAACGTGTCAGTGCAGGCGAAATCTTGCGAAACACTCCAACTGGTCCACATCGAAACAGCTGGCCAAGGCTCAGCTGCAGGTAAACCGCTGGAAAACCCAGCAAAAGCAGACAAATCAGGTATGCGACCAAGAATGCAGCTGAAAGTGAAACGTTTTCATCTGCCTGTTACCAACTCCGCTTCCATGAAAGCTTAAAGAATGGTAAACCTCCTCCATGGTTCAGAAACTGGACTGGAAATCTTCCCAGATTCCCAAATCCAATGATGAATCCGATGCAAGCGATCATAAACTCCCGCTGCGTCCACCACAGCTCTTCAACCCTTGGCTCGTTTGCAAGTGGGATCTGTTCATCAGAAGCTGCACCTGAGCCATTGCCATTAGCTCCACCAGGCGGGCGGCGTTTCTGCAGAATTCTCAGCGCAGACTGCAAACACTTCAACACCTTCCTAAGCTTTGACGTTACGTAGCGCAGCGCGTCAGCGAAAGCCATTTTGCTCTGTTAAATGCTTCCGCTACCGTTTGACGTCTGAATCGTGTTCTGAGAAACGCTGCTGTTATTTCGGAGTCTGGGGGCGTGCCAGTGCCTTTATCAACACGCCGCACGCGCGCACATTATTTACCCATCGACTGGCCTAGGTGAGTAAAAGTGGTTTGTCAAACCGCAAGAGAAAGGGGCGTTGCACGTATACGCACACGCATCGTTGCGCAGCTTCAACTGCTGCACTGTTCACTTAATTTAGGAGCCGCTTTGGGACTGTGTTCAGGTCCAGGTTCAAGTGAACATTTTCGAAGAAATGCTTACACTGCATCAACGTTACCATAGTTTCTCTGTAGTGTATATGCATGTAAACGTTACCTATGTACATGTATGTATATGTGTGTATATGTATGAATGTATATGTGTGTACTATGCGTTATGTGCTATGTGTTATGTGCATGGCTGCAAATGTTTCTGACAAGCCATTGTTGGCCACTGTTTAACCAATGCCAAGGCATTACGCAGTACGCTCATAGTACTCACCATAGAACTTCCCCACTGCCAAGAATTGGATCATTAGAATGATCAGCACCAGGCTGGCAGTGTACTTGGCCACTGACCAGTGCTTCCTAGTCTTGACCAGCACCAACGGCAGAGGCTAGTTTCAGTTTCAGCTTCAGTTTCAGTTTCAGTTTCATTTCAATTGGTACACTGAAACTGAAACTGAAACTGTATTGAAACTAAAATGGCCAGCCATATTTACCGAAACTGGGAACTCCATAAAAAGCTTCAGTAGAATGCCCCTTGGGGACCAGACTGATATGCCAGTTACGCGCGCTACTGAAACTAGTTCAGTACCGTACAGTGTGCACTACTGAGACTAGTTTCAGTTGCAATATCAGAGTAGGGAACTAGCTGCCTTGCTGTTGCCTGTTTCGACCTCGAGGTAGGAGCTGTCTCTGAATACGTCACACGACGCTGTTTTCTCGAGACACGGCTGCTCTTCGTGTATAGGTAACTCCAGAATGAGTGGCCATTTCTCGGCGTGCTGGATGACGTCACTTCCTCTCTCTCGGACCAAGAAAGAGCACCGTACTTTCGTTTAGCTGGTGGCGATATGTAGTGAACTTGATTGTTTGACATTGCGCCTATCCGTGCGCAAGTGTTCTACAGCAATCTGTGGAATTGACAACCGAGGCGTGCGTAAATTAGACCTCTGGTTTCGCAAATGATGAAATCACTCAACAGCAATAATTATTTTGTCGTGTTCGGCTACGGTTGTCGGCACAATTTCAAAAGCTTTGCGACGTCAGTTTCGTCTATGATTTTCAGACGTAAAATCCGCTTTCAGAGGCAAGCAAGCGAACCATTTCGACTGTATTCTTTGGTTTTGTCAGTTTAGAAAGGGTGGTATTTCGGCCGCTTCTATTTTGCGACGCGCCCGCACAATGTCGTCGGTTGATCTACCGGATGGCGACGAAGCCAACGACGATTCACTTGGTAAGCGCTAAGCCGCTAAGAAACACTGTATTGAAAATTGAGTTCGAAAACCTGTCCCGTTACTTTTAAGCGCCGTTCCAATTTCGCCTTCCTCTCCTCCCGATGTGGTTCCCAATGTGGAAAACAACAATACCCCAAAAGGAATCGGGCACAAAGCAGTGAAGACAAGGATAGTCGCCAATGCCGTTTTGTCCCAGTAGCAGATTCATGATTTGCAAGTATACACACGACAAGCGATGGAGAAGTCGAAGTGGCGTCGGATTTCGAATAATTTCCGTTAGCCTATTTCGCAGACGCTGCGCGACGTGTTCGGCGGCGAGGGCGGCCTGAGCGACGTCGACTTGGAGTTTGCCTTATTCAGCATGTACATGTACATACATACATAGCACGTCGACTCCACCCTGCAGAATCAGAATCGCGAAACGATTTCCCTGTGTTCGGCGCCGTTGCTTTCGGCAGCAGTCTTGGAAGGCGCAGTGTAGACGTGGAACAGAAAACCGAAGTGGTCTGCATTCTGAGCTTGCTGCCTCTCTCTGCGAGGAGGCGTGACAGGCGACCTGCCGACCGGCTTGCCATTCTGAAATTGGCGTTGCAATCTCCACAACGGCTTTGACCAACTAAACCCCACTCCCTGCCCCCCCCCCTCACATTCACACCGGGCGCCGCCCATCCACCCTCCCTTTAACACACACTCCCACCCCTAGAAATTCAAAACTGTTCCCTTGCTGGCGAATTGGCGCTAGAAGGGAAGAAAGGCGTCGACATTTCCCAGCTGCAGCATGCTACAAATTTGTCCAACTTCAAAATCACCTTTGTTACACTTGAACAACTCACTTCATCAACAAGCCAAAACTTCTAATCAAATCACGTAATGCTAAGATGGTCCCACCTTCAATGGTTGAGTTGGACCTGCGCCCTTTCTCACAGATTTTCTTTTCAGAATGAGTTTCACAACCAGACATGCTAGAGGAAGCAGTGGAAAGAAGATCAGAACTAGCGCCAAGGGATAGTCTTTGGCTTTTGGAAGGATTTTGACTAAGTGTATCACTTGGAATATGAGCAGGAGCTGAAGTAATTTTGAAACAAGTGTATCCAATCTACACGTGCTCATCCTTCTACTCTGCGTAATGCTTTTTGTGTTCGATCACTCACTGAAGCCAGCAGTGGGCAGCTGTAGAGCCAGCTGAACCTCATAATCTTGCCAGTAGGTCCAAGCCACTTAGACCAAAAGGAGCCATGATGACTTCCCAGAAGCCGGGCATGTCGGAATTTCTGCGCTTGATTGGCGCCGCAAGGGTGGCACTTAGAGCACACTGCCACTCGAATGTCTTTCAGCAGCTTGTCAGTGCCTAAAACTCAACACATCCATCACAACGCTTATTCCTGCGGCACACTTTGAAAACGGTTACCATAGAAGTATCCCACGGCGAGAAGTTGAACGAGAAGAATGACGGAAATGTTCGCACTTGTTCCATAGGTCTCGAAGGTTTTGTAGAGCCAGCTGTGGTTCTGAAAATACAGTATGCAAATAATGATTCAATGCATTTCATTATTACAGTGGGGCGGCATGCGATTTGCCGTGTATGTATTGTAGCTAGTGTGAACTAGCGGGTGTAGCTAGCGGGTGCACACTGCGTGTCATGTGGCGTCGACTGCAGACTTGCGTGTCAGCAATGGAACGGCAGTCACTCACACAACTGTCTCCATCGCAGCTCAGCCAAAACGGCAGGCAAAGTGGCAAGTCTAACAAGAGGAAGGTTACACAGACGAGAGCACAAACTCTCGTACGGCTCAGCTTCTGCGTCTTGGACCTTCGTTCACAGAAAGCGAGGTAGAACTGCTCAAGGAAGGCGAACGACCAATCCATAGTAATGAACACAACTGTCGCGAAAAAGATGAAGGTATAAAGTTTTGGGCGAGGCAACAGCGACAGACCAGAAGAGCATGCCACAAAAGAGAAGTGCACCGCGTCTCCATTGTCTGAATAGAAGATCGACCTTGAAAACGAAAATCTGCGTTTCAGAAGCAAATATTCTACTATACTAACCGATTATTTCCTTCATTGCTCTATAAGGCAGTTGAGCAGCAAGACCAGCAACAAGGACGCTGGATACAACGGACGTGGCGGTATCACTGAACCGCACGCTTTGCAGAAAGTTGCTTACATGTATGTAGCAGCCAACGCAAGTACCTACATTCCCATAGAACTCACATGAAAGTAATAATGATCGAATCCCTGAAGATTTTGTTGTTTCTTCTGCTGTATTTGGACAACGTTATCAAGGTTGCGGTGTCCACCCCAAGCGAATATAGAACTTGTTCCGCTGCAGCAATCCATGTCTAAAACAGATGAAGAAAGCATGAGCTAACCTGGTGTAAGTCAGAAACTATTTAGGATGGCATGTAGAACCAGTCTACCAGCATTGTTTGGCCAATGAAAGCTAGCTGCATGTGATACAGTATGCTGCGCCCAAAGCTCCTTCTTGCTCTGATCAATCACAGGATCAGTAATTACCTCAGGATACGTAAGGGTTATCCAGTCCGGCTTGGTTATGTTCCATTGCGCCTCCCAGACTGACTCGGTCTGTACCACTTGAATCAGTAGAATAGCCAGAAGAGCATACGGCAGTGTAACCGTGAAGGAGAACATTCTTCCAATGAAGCCAAGTCCACGACCAACTATGACAAAAGTGACGACCCACGCCACCAGAAAGAAAATCCACGTGGAACCTCCAAAGCTTGCCTCCCTTAGTCCGCCTTCCACGATGTTCTTTCTGAATAGAAGCCGATATAACAGCGTATAGTAGTTACCTGACGGCAAACTAATCAAGCCAAATCGCTTCACATAAAGAATCTGTTGGCCGCCATCCAGCTTGCGGTGCCATTGAAAGTCCCATTATTCTCCCACGGCAAATCGACTCCTCGCACAATGGCCGTTGACGTTTCCCAGAGATACCGCATGCCCCAGGCAACGATGGCCTGATAAGGTATTACAATGCCACACGTGTACAAGATGAGTGCCCAACCCATGGCTGAATGAGCAGTGTTGCATTTGGAAATCCGCACATCTTGCATCGGTCTCAGCAACAACCAAACACGACAACAATGACAACCATAATTTTCCACCTGAAAAAGCTGGAGATATCTTCCGGAACAGGCCGACTGGGCCACTTCGAAACAGCTGGCCCAAGGTTAGTTGCAGATAGAGCAATGGAAACCCAAAGCTCAGCAAGCAGACGAAATACGCGACCAGAAATGCAACTGAAACGAATAGGGTAAGAATTGTCGCGATGTGACAACATACCGTAAGAATCGACCTACATTGTAGCAGCCAAAAATCTATTGAAAGTCACGGTGATTGGAAAACATCGGTCATAACAAAGACTAAGAAGAACACAAAGGTTGTGCTTGAAATGTATCTACCTCCTCCATGGCGCACAAACTGCACTGGAAATCTCCACAAATTTCCAAATCCCACAACTTGTCCCAGCGTTGCAAACATGAAATCGGACTGCCTCTTCCATATCTCCTCGCTGTGACCTTCCCAGTGGTCAGCTTCACTTCCTGAAGGCCTCTTCTTTTGGAGGCAATTCGCCCTGACGCCTTTTAAGAGTTGGGGCACCTTTATCATTCCCAGAACTGTAGCTATACTTCGCAACTCGTTTGAAGTATTCACAGCACAAACTGCTGAGCAACGGCTATGAGCGCACAAATGGGTGGTAAAGCTCTTTATTCATTCGACGTTTCGGAGCTGAACTCGCCCCATCATCAGGATCCTGATGATGGGGCGAGTTCAGCTCCGAAACGTCGAATGAATAAAGAGCTTTTACCACCCATTTGTGCGCTCATAGCCGTTGCTCAGCAGTTTGTGCTGTGAATACTTACAACTACAGAGCGCTATGCGATTCTTTGAGTCGTTTGAAGTGTTGTCTAACGTGTTGTGAGCGAAGACATAAGTCAACTGCGCATTCGAAGCAAGCAGGGCGAGCCACTATCAACGACCGCAACTCGCACTGCGCTGTTTCCACAATACCGCACAAGCCGCGCCACTCCTACATGCATTCCGCGCATCGCCGTTTTGTCGAAGCAAGGGCGGTGGAGTGTGTACCTATCATGGTTGGCGCGGCAGCGCCAAACCATAATATGTTCCATCCAGGCCGCGCGCACCTTTTCCCATCGTCACGATGTTTGTTTCTCGGGCTGTACTAAACGGAAGTGGATGAAATTAGGCACACTAAAGGACTTTATTACGAATAGATTAAATTCCAAATTTGGTGAAAATCGGTTAAGTGTAGCAAAAGTTACAGGCGCAAAAAGGATCGCGGCGTGTTTCTTGTCCCACGGGCGGGGGGTGAATTCTTCTCCGTCTCCTTCTTCTCCTCCTTCACGTCACGCTCTAACGTCCATCAATCAGGATCTCGTCCAGTCGCCTTCCATTCTTCCCACCGATGGGCATAGGTGTCCCAAAATTGTCCTGTTCGTTTTGTGCGGTCCTCAAAGTACCCCCGCTCGTTCAGGAGGCCCTGCATAGGTGTCCCAAAATTGTCCTGTTCGCCTTGTGCGTGCCTCAAGGTGCCCCCGCTCGTTCAGAAGGCCCTGCATAGGTGTCCCAAAATTGTCCTGTTAAGTTTTCTGCGTGCCTCAAGGTGCCCCTGCTCGTTCAGGAGGCCTTGCATAGGTGTCCCAAAATTGTCCTGTTCGTTTTGTGCGGGCCTCAAGGTGCCCCCGCTCGTTCAGGAGGCCCTGCATAGGTGTCCCAAAATTGTCCTGTTCGTTTTGTGCGTGCCTGAAGGTGCCCCCGCTCGTTCAGGACTAGGAGGCCCTGCATAGGTGTCCCAAAATCGTCCTGTTCGTTTTGTGCGTGCCTCAAGGTGCCCCCGCTCGTTCAGGAGGCCCTGCATAGGTGTCCCAAAATCGTCCTGTTCGTTTTGTGCGTGCCTGAAGGTGCCCCCGCTCGTTCAGGACTAGGAGGCCCTGCATAGGTGTCCCAAAATCGTCCTGTTCGTTTTGTGCGTGCCTCAAGGTGCCCGGGCCCCCGCTCGTTCAGGAGGCCCTGCATAGGTGTCCCAAAATTGTCCTGTTCGTCTTGTGCGTGCCTCAAGGTGCCCCCGCTCGTTCAGGAGGCGATGCATAGACGTCCCAAAATTGTCCTGTTCGTTTTGCGCGTGCCTCAAAGTGCCTCCGCTCGTTCAGGAGGCCCTGCATACGTGTTACCAAATCGTCCTGTTCGTTTTGTGCGTGCCTCAAGGTGCCCCCGCTCGTTCAGGAGGCCCTGCATAGGTGTCCCAAAATTGTCCTGTTCGTCTTGTGCGTGCCTCAAGGTGCCCCCGCTCGTTCAGGAGGCGATGCATAGACGTCCCAAAATTGTCCTGTTCGTTTTGCGCGTGCCTCAAAGTGCCTCCGCTCGTTCAGGAGGCCCTGCATACGTGTTACCAAATTGCCCTGCTCATCCCGTACGTTGCCCAAATATGTCAAACTCGTGCGAGAGCCTCTACAGTCGTGTCTCAAGGTGGCCTACATCAGTAACGTGAGTTGATTGGCTCCGCCAATCAAAAAGTAAGAGTATTTCATGTAAAATGCCTAAAGGCAGAAAAGGAAATATGTTCCAAGTATGAAGCATGTAAAAGTAAGAGTATTAAACGATATTCCTATGGTGTAACAAATGCGGCGCTTTGCGCCGCCCACCAATTTGTTAAAGAAAGAATAGTACCAGTATTGATTGAAAGAAAGCATTTTCGACTAAAATCATCCACACAAACTGCGCAAAGGTCACAACGACACGCGGTAACATATTCGGCACATCCGAGCGTGTCGTTGTGACCTTTGCGCAGTTTGTGTGGATGATTTTAGTCGAAAATGCTTTCTTTCAATCAATACCGGTACTATTCTTTCTTTAACAAATTGGTGGCCGGCGCAAAGCGCCGCATTTGTTACACCATAGGAATATCGTTTAATACTCTTACTTCTACATGCTGTTGAA
>JASAMZ010003538.1:0-11339 GCA_030248115.1 Linhomoeus sp. GSCO2_2
TTCACTGCTGCTTGTCTCTCCCGTGTGAACGGCGCTATTTTGCGCGATATTTTTCAGTTCTGAAAATTTTGCGGAATTACGCGAGATTGCGCAAAATTTGAAAATTTGAATTTCACTCAGAAACCTCTGTTTTCTTGCGAGCTGTTGCCCTCATACGGCTGCAGAAAGGGCAGCGGCACAAGTTGGACTGCAAATCGGCACAAAAAGTTCACAATTTTACACTATTTTAGCGCGAAAATTCTCAAAATTTACGTTTTTGATCCGATTTCGGCGTCGGTACAGAATGAGAGCGCTCCTTGCCCAGTCTGGCCTGGATTTCCTTCTTGCGCGCCTCGATTTTGGCCAATTCCTCTGAAAATCACAACACATGTTTGTGTTTAAAAATTTCAAAATTGACAACAATTCAAAAATAAACTAACCAATCAGCGCAGCAGACGAGTCCTCGCTGGGCTCCCGCAGCGTTTCGTTCGCGCCCTCCTCTTAAAACGTGAGAATTGTTTTAAAATTTCTATTTCGCATTTTTGGAAACTCCACAATTTTGTAAAATTTCACCGTTATTTTCCTCGAAATCGTCCTGTAGAAAGGAGAAATCCTCCACTGTGCTGAAGAATGCGGTGGAATTGGCAACAAGAGCGCCGATTTTTGGAATTCTCCGACAAATTTGCCGATTTTGTATCAGATTGGGCGCTATTTTCGGCATTCTGCTCAATCGGAGCCTCATTTTCCGAAATTCTCGACCACAATTCGGGGATTATTCTGGTCAGAAACGACGGGCGCTTCGTCGCAAAGCGAGAGAAAGTCGTCAAGATTGTTTTCGCACTCGTTTCGAGATCAAATTTCACAGAATTTGCTTCATGAGTGCCACTTTGTTCATTGTTGTTTCCCATGCGAACGAACGAATTCAAATTTTGATACGAAAATAGCGATTTCTGTCTAGTCGGACTTTCGGTAGAAGATATTTATGCCGTAGTGGAATTTATTTAAGTTAGTTTGTCTCTGATGGAAAATCGGTTCTCACCATGACGATTTACGAAATTACGACGTGTCGGTAAGACGGGAACTGCAAAACTACGCAACGGTTTCGCAGGAGTGTTATGCTAATAAACGATGGCTGTTTAAATTAACGCTACTACCGTACCGTATGCTTAAAAGCCAGTTGTATTTATCCGTGCTACTACACGAATACGCTTCTCCAGTGTTTAACTCCTTACCAACACTCGATTGAGTACCAGGGTAAGAGGGCAAACTATTGAAGTAGCGAGGCTACGAATTGGTCGATTTCATATCGATGTAAACACGAAACGGTTAGCTACATAGGTATGCGACGTAGTCAGCACAGACGTAAACTCACCTAGATTGTCACTTAGAGGTTAATTCTACGGTATACAAACAAGTTACCTAGCCCGTGCGCTTTTCGCCGCTGTGACGCCTGTTGTTGCATGCAAACATCTAAATCTACACATTAAACTCTATAATAATGGCCTTTGAACTCGGCGAAGAGCAGTCTACGATCCTAGAAATCGAAAGAGTTATTAATGAAAATCCTGAGATTTTGGATAAATTACCACCTAAACCAGAAGAGCCATTACCAAGAGATTGTTGCGCATTGTCCTGTCTGCCCTGTGTCTTTGACGTTTACAGAACTGACTATTTTGAGTGGGCGGTGGAAAGTTTGGTGCAATTAGGACTGCGGGAGTGGGTGCAATTTGGGTGCAATTGGACTTGAGTGTAGCTGTCATCTGTTATGTTTGTCATAGGTCGTCGCAGCGAAAATCTCAGTCAAATTCCGGCAATGGTTTGTTTTCTAAGACCGAATTTAGAAAGTTCGAATTGCGCGCCATTGGCAAAGTTGTCGATGGCGTCCACCGTTACACTTTTGCTACAACTGAAGAAACAAGACAGAAACTGAACTTGCCTCTTGGCTGTCACGTGATACTCAGGTATACTGTAGCCCATTTGTGTACTATAAATGGGTATAGCAAGATTAATCACACATTTGTGGCATTGTAAGGGAGCGAAACGCCAAGGGAAAGTTCGTGTCTCGACAGTTCACCCCTATCAGTGTCGATTTGGAGAATGGAAGTTTTGAGATTTACTGGATAAAGGTTAGTAGAGAGACATGGACACGGTGTTTTGAAATTGCATGCTCCATCTATGGACACACTATCATGTTTCAGCTGTATTCACAAGGCAGAATCAGCGAATGTATCAAGGGATGGACAGTTGGTCACATCACAGAAATGAGAGGTCCATTTTACAGCTTTGAGCTCGCTCAGAGTGAAGTGAATAAAGTGCTGATGCTTACACATGTTGTGGTGGGAATTATCACTATTGCTTTCTTACTTTTGCAGACCGAAAACTTTGTATTTTACGCCAGTGGAATTGGCATCGCGCCATTTGCGAGGATAATTGAGAAGGTTCGGCATGTCATGCTTGCATAACTGCTTCTAAAGATATTTGAGGCATTTATTTATTGCATTATAGATTTTGTCTGATACAGCTGTCAACGTCAAGATTCACCTAATCTACTCTTGCCAGAGCTCTGACAAGACTGTCCTATCAGAAACGATAGCAAATTGGTTGCAGTTTGAACAATTTTCTGCGCAATTCCACTTCAGCAGAGCTCAGGTGCGTTAAAGCCCGTTGATGGGTCAATTATCACAATTATCAGTGTTTGTCAATTTTCAGGGATTTTCAGAAACTTCAACTTCGCCGCTCAGAGAGTGCGCAGTCACGTATGGCAGAATCGACGTGAAATCCATTGAAGAGAATTTGAAGTTTATCAACAAAACTGACGCTCGATTTCTAGTCTGCGGCTCCAGAGCTTTCGAGAAAGATTTGTTGAACTACTTGCTCAAATGTTCTGTTGATAGGGATAGGATTGCGTTGTTTTAGATTGTGTTATTAGAGACGTCCAATGATTCTGTCGTACTTTGTGCGTATAGGTGCGCCCGGTATACCGATACGCATACGCATTTCTCGGACCGATTTATTTTCGAATGCGTATACCGTACAGATACGCATACGCATTCACTCTCCTATACGCATACGCATACTCATACGCATTAGAATTTTAATGCGTATTTGAATGCGTACGGGTGACAGTTAAAACTCTACAAACCATGCAAAATTTGGCTGTTAGGGAACCTTTCGTTGCCAGAAAATCGCCTGCGGCGCTAAAATCTTGGCTGGCGGACATTTAAATTGTCTTAGTACTGCAGCCACCTAAAGCTTCAGAGCGATCTCACTCAGCTAACAAACAAGATTGACGTGAGACATCCTGTCGAAGCTTCGTAGTATGATACAGTCATATGTTTGCCGCAAAACGACAAGAAAAATGTTGCAGTCACAACGAAAATTGGGCAGTTATAGTTGATCGAGGTTACGGTAGTTTATACGCATACGCATACGCATATACCGCGGTATGGCGGTTGAAAATACGCATACGCATACGCATTAATCGGTATGACCTCAGAAAATACGCATACGCATACGCATTCAAAAATTTCCATACCGGCGCACCTATATTTGTGCGTGCTTTCATTGGATGGAGCTTGCTTGCTTTGATGTACACCGCCCGACTTTGACTAGGTGTCATTTTATGACATCCACATAATTCGCGATTTTACTGTGTCGTCTTCGCCGAACTTCCCGACAAAACACACCAACGAATTGCAGCGATTTCGCTAAACGAGTGCGGTTCAACACGTCGTAAACCAGCCATGCTAAACACTCGAGACATCATTTGAGTTCTTTAACCTCTTATTGACCAGGATGACCTTTATTAGGAAACCCAGTATGTTTACGGGGTCAGGGGTGGGAGTATCAAAGTCAACATCGATTACAGAAGACTGAAACTGATCGCAATTGTAGCTCAATGGTTTGTTTGCTAATCTACAGTGTGGGCCAGTCAGCAAGCGGTTTAGAGCAGCTCTGCAAGCACCCCAGAAGTTTTTCAAAAGCATGGGCCTATAAATTTCACGACGCGCTATTTATGTGGAACTCACGCAATTCCAACTGTCCAGCACCGTGCAAAGTTGGTTCGCAACCGAACGGACATCTTTGGGCGACTGTACTAGAGTAGAAACGAAATGAGCAGGCGCTTTGGAGAGGACAGTGGAAATAATGGGCATTTGCTTTTTAGCACTCCGACCGACCCCAAAAGGGGCGGAGTGCTATAGTGGAGCTGCTCCCGATCAAAACTTTCGCCACTCACTTTCGTGCCCCATTTCTCATCCGATTTGGACGGGGTTTTTTTTTAATCGATAGCTCTCGAGGGATAGTAGGGGTGCTCGGGCGTTCGTTTTTTCGCGTAGTGGGAAAATTTTGAGAAAAATTCAAAAATGCAAAAATTTACTTACTGGGAGGGTGTTCACCCAGCTGGAATTTCTGGAATAGTGGGCCGATTTTGACGCCCTTTGGATATGTTATAGCCCTCGACGAGACGAACAGGGGAAAAAAACTCCTGAGCCAATCGGCCGACGCGTTCTCGGGTTACGGTAGCCGAAAGTGATTTTTTGACAAAAATCTGCCTTTCAAAATTCCTAGTAAATCAGGGAGTTGTTGGATCGGGCCAGATATCTCAAATCGGCAAGATTAACATGTTCTCTTTCGTTTAAGGCCAAAATCACCGAAATCCACCGAGGAAATCTTGAGTTCTGCTGTCGCAACGGGTCTCCGTTGGGGGTCGAAAATGCCGATTTTTGATTTTCGGCCGTTTTAGCGCTCGATTGCGACGAGTTAGGGCCAAATGGACTACGCCACGCGATTCCCCGTTGAAAACTGATCCGGAATTGATTTTCAAAAATATTTTTTCGGCTACCGTACCCCGGCCGCGTCCAAAATTCGAATTTCCACCCGGGTGGTCAAAATCAATGCTGGAGTCGATTCCGGTGCTTTCGAGGTCGCTGATGCCGAATCTGGCGTTATTCTGGCGTTTAGGATCAATTTTGGCGAGTTTTTGTCGAAAATCGACCTACCGTAGCCCTACGTCGACGAAACTGAAAGTGTGGTAATTGTACGGTTGAAGTGTCGATTCTAGGGTATTTCGCGGCGAGGAACGCGAATTCGCTATTGGTTTCTCCATTTTGTGTCGATTTTGCCATCAAACAGCCACTTTCCTAATGCCGAAATTCAGATTAGAATGCAACTTCTACCGTACTCTTCTCAACTATGTTGTAACTTAAATTTGTGCGCGCATTCAAACTTCTGAATTGAAGGGTATGCAGTGTGGAAAGACGGCGTGGTAAAGTAAGCATTTGCGCATGAATTTTCAATTTTTCCCGTCCAAAATGGCAAGGCGAGTCTGCGATTGGCGCAGCCCCGAATCTTCCTGCTGCCGGCTACTGGTCGAATCGAAGCGAAATGGCGCATTTTGGGCTCAATTCGGCCTGGTCTACAGGATTTCGGTGGAGTTCTGCCGCGCCGGCCGGTCCTTGTAAGTGGAGGGAATATGCGTATTCTGAAACTCGCGCGCCGGCGGAATCTGTGGAGGAAATCGGCCTTATTTCTCATGATAAGTGAGTGGCGGTCTGCTTTCTCCCGTTCTGGTCGGAGTGCTTCACTGCAGGTTCTCCTGCACGTTTCCCTTGTTATGTTACTTTATTTTGATTATTTTAAGCAAATTTTTAGAAATTTACCTATACATCGTGCGCGAATGGCCAAAACGTAGCGAAAATGCGCACAGAATTAAGCAAAACACTAGAAATCCAAGAAATTAGCTGAATTTAGCACGTTTGTCTCACAAAGTGTTAATTATTGTGTACTTTGGAATTTTTAGCCCTTTGTCCGGCCCCGGCAAACAAATCAAGAAAGCCCTAACGAAAATCAAGGAGGAAAGGGTTAAAGCCATCGAAAGTCAGAGGCAAATGGGTACGAATTTAATTTTTGTGTATTTTGTGAAATTTTAGTGTAAATCATATTTTAGGTATCGACGCGGCGCGTCGAGTGAACAGGCTGGCTTCCGAGCCCTCCAACATGCCTTCGAGTGCAAATTCCACAAAATGCGCGCCAAATTCAAATTCTGCCGATGCGTTCGACCGATTTTTCGGCCTGAGAATACGGTATTTCGCTGAAATTTTGCAAAATCGCTCAAAACGAAATACTTTTGTCAAAATAGCTCCCCGCGGATCTCGTCTACGGCGTTTTCCACCTACTGCGGCGAGCGCAAGAAAGTGCAACTTTCGAATTTGGCGCCAAAACCCGCGTCCAACAAAAATTCAAATTCGGAATGGGTTACGATGGCGGTTCTGGTGGAGAAATCGCCTGAGAGAACCTCCGCTAAGGGTACAATATGAATTTTGAATGGAAAATTTGAATTTTGATGAATTGAAATTTGAAATTTGAATTGAAATTTGAATCAGAATGGAAAAGTTTGAGTGTTGCAGGACGTTCTGTGAAATAGTTTGTGTGATTTGCCTTCGATCTAACTTTGATCAAGAAATGAGGTTGAAACTAAAGCTTTGTGCTTCCAAACTTTGGGACGATTTCAAAAATTGTGGTGGAGATTTATTGAAAGTGTAATGTAAAATACGCTACAGAAACCTACAGTTTACTCACGCCTTATAATTCCTTGAGCTAAGTTATAGTCCGATTTTGGGCCACCAGTATTTTTGTTAGAATTTGAAAAATTGTGATTTTTGCATTTCAGGCAACCAGTATTGCGTCTGGCGAATCAGCGACCTGGGCAACTGCGAGAAAATTGTGCAGATTTTGATTTTCGTCAAATTTTTAAAAAAAAATCGTAAAAATATGTACAATTCCAGATAAAATTGTGGCTTTTCGGCGACTGCTATAAGAAGCACTGGAAAATCCCACTTGGAACGGTTATGGCGCTACTCACTCCCTCTTACTTGGATTTTGAGGACAGTAATAAAAGCGGGAATTACGTGAGAAATTTATTTTTGAATTTTATCGACTTTTGGGTTTTGTTCGATTGCAAGATTCGATAATTAACTGCATTCTGGAATATTTGCGGGAAAATGCGATAGATTTTTGGCAAATATGTTTGCGCCAAAAGTAGGTTTTCGAATTCGTATTAATTTTTCAGAAAAGCTCCGCAAACGACGTCCGTCTAAAACTCGCCACTTCGCACCAAATTCTAGAATTGGGTCAGAGTACGGACTATGGGATCTGCAAAGGTTTTGCAGTTATTTTCGAATTTTTTGGCTCCATTTTGATGCAGTTTTCTGCAATTTTCAGGCACGAAAAAGGCCACCAACCAACCGTGTGCGAATTTCGTCAATAAGTCGACGGCAGATTACTGTACCTACCATTTGACTTCAGCCGTGCGATCTTTGGCATCCAAAAGAGGTATTTTATCAGTATTTGAGCGTTTTGGAGGTATTTTGGTGTAAATTTGTAGTCATTCTTACGTTTGGGGTAATTCGGTGTATTTTGTAGTTATTTTGGGACGTTTGAGGTATTTAGGTGTATTTTTGCGGTTATTTGGATGTTTTTGAGGTATTTTGGTGTATTTTGGAGTTCAATTTAACTCCATTTAATTTAATGGGGTTGCGGTGTATTGTCATTATTTGAGCGATCTTTGAGCTACTCGGCTGAAATTTTCTAGTTATATCGGCTTTTTGCGAAATTTCGGTGTGTTGTAGGCGAATTTCAAGGCACGGGCAACAGACCGCCTAAAGACTGGGCCGATCGTTTCAATCCGACGAACAATCAGGTGGAAGTATTGTTACAAAGTGTGTAATTTAGTAAAAAATTTCGATTAGAAACCATTTGTCAGTGCTCTCGCCATAGGCAAACCACAAAACTAAGAGTTTTATGAACATTTCAGAATTTTCGCTTGATTTTCGCCCTCCTCTAACCAATAGCAAGATCTATTACGATCCTCGCTGCAGGTAATACTGCGCTATTTTTTTGCATTTCAGAATTTGCGCACGGCTACAGTACCCCTATCCAGCGTAAGAAAACCGTTGCACGCTCCCCTCTCTCTGGAAAGCGTCCGGGCGAAACAGAATTCGAAATTCCAAAATCAGACGACTGCGAAAATGCCGAAAAAAGAGAAAATTTTGGCGAAAACGGGCGAAAACTCGAACGAGAGCGACGCGAAAAATCACGGCGAAAATTCGAATGCGGAAAATCCCTTAGAAGAGCTTTTGGCGGTAATAATTTTGCGTTATATATTGATAATTTGTGACATTTCAATAGTGATTGTGCAAAAAAGTGTGCATTCAAACTGTAGAAATTGTAAAAAATGATTTTAGGCAGGGTTTTAGAGAGTAAAGTGACCTGTGCCCTTTAACTTTCTATAAATTTTTGTTGCAGATTTACAAATTTGTCGAATTAACAAATCTGTTATGTATTTTTCCCACAGGTTGTGCAAAATTTGTGAGGTTTTGTGTGGGTGCTGTGGTTTTTGGGTAAAAAAGCAAAAATTTGTACATTTACTTGCCATTTTGTGCCTCTCAAACATTTGAACTTTCACTGTATTGTTTTCCGAGTTCTTTTTTCTAAGAATTTTTTTATGAAATTTTATCATTTATATAATTTAGGTCCCCTCAGCGGGCAGCAAAAACCTCCTGAAACACCTCTCGGAGAAAGAACAGAAACTGAAACGATGCAACAGCGAAAACGAAACGCAACAAGCAACCAATCCGGCAAACCAGACGAAAAACAGTTTCAAACAAATGCTGGCGGGGAGAAAAATTGTGCCCCCAAGACCAAAATTAGGCACTGGAATGGTTTTTGGGCCGAATAATAGGGGCAAAGGCACTATTATTGACTTAAGGAAAGCTATGGAGGATAGGGCGAAGGTAATATATTTTGGAAAATTATTGTTGTTGTTATTTTCTTGTGAAGTATTGCGCACTCAAATTGATAAAGTGTTGATAAAGTATTTCTGTGGCTGTAACCTTTGGACATGCCAAAATTGGACTGTTTTGATAGCCAACTAACCTACCCACTACAATTTACTCAAAATGAACATGTCACGCCACAAGTTTCAGTGAAAGTCACGTTAAGTTGAAATCCTAAAATAATTGATGTTTTTGTTAAACACAACAATTTCAGCAAAGAGCCGCTGCCAAGCTTCGCAATAATAATAAGTCCATTCCAAAATCCGGTCCCAACTCAATTGTGGAGAAGCGCAAAATCGACAGAGAAAGTATGGAATTTTTCATTTTGTAACATTGTTTTGCCGCACATTCACATCATTTTGTAGCTACTTTAGACAACAAAGCCGCCCCCTCCCCCACTAAAAGCCCGACGAAAAAGCGAACGAAATTGGGCGAGACGAGCAAACAAATGACGAATGATCAAATTCGGGAATTGATCAGCCAGAAATCCAGTCACCAATCGGAATTGGATGAGGTAATTTTGGAAATTCGACGCGTTTTTTGCACCTTTAGTTTTTTTTGCTATTTCTTATAGGGAATTGTAAGAAAATGCTGTGGAAAATGGCTTGATTTGGTAAAAAAAAATGGTGCAATTTTGGTGTAAAAAGTTTGATTTGGGTGCAAATTGGTGTGAATAGTGGTTTTGGTTGTATTTTTTGCTCAATGGAGCAAATTTTTCTTCCCTGCATTATTTTCACGATGTTTGGCGAGTTTTTTGCATCTCTTGCAAACTTCGGCTTCGGAATTTGCACAATTTGTGACAACTAATTTTTCTTTTCTGGAGCAAAAAGAGCGCCAAGAGAACTATTTCAAAACTATGGAAGCGAAAGAGAAAGTGGAAAATAAACTCGCGACAACTATGGAAGTGAAAGACTGCAAAGTGGTCTCCTGCAAAAGGGTACGGTAATTTTATAGTATTTTAATAGTGATTCTGTAGTATTTTGTAGTTTTAGCAAGGCACCGTCGCCCGCCGGCGCGAAGCGAAAGCAAAATTTCGCGTTTGGCGGGCGACAAATTTGGAAATTATTGTTATTTTGGTGTAATTTCGTGTAAAAATGGTGCCGAAATCATTAATTTCAAAGCCTGCAGTCCTTTTGCGCGACGCCGCAAGAAACAAGCGCTAGTGTAATAGCTGACAGGCACAAATATTAAAGTGTGCGTTGTCTTTGCGGTTCAGTGAAAGTGTCGCACTGTGCCGTTGTTTAGTGAAGCGCACTAGAGAATAAAAAAATTAAAAAATTAAATTCGCGGTTCTGTTTGTGGCCCATTGCGAGAGACAAATCGAACGGCCATTATATGTCCGCGGGACAGAAAAATTTACATTATAACCTATAAATTTTCTGAAAAAAAAGTTACGCAATTTTGAAAATTGGTGAGTAGAAATGTGATGACGGTTTGAAGATTGGTGGGACCAAAAACTGCTTTTAACCTGCTGTTCTTCAGCTGGATCTGTGCGGATCTAATGGCATCCGTGCGGTTCTTCTGTACGGCCGCTAGAGAAGAGCTACAGTGGAGATCGACACATCAGCAGAATCCCCGGACGATTTCATGAAGATCGAGCTTTGTTGCGCGAAGATCCGTTGCGTATTTCGGAAGTTATGCATGATTTCCCAGTTGAAAAGATCCGCAAAATGTAAAATACGCATTGGCGCAATGCGAGTTTTCCGATTTGGGCGAAATTTCAGCACCTGATAGAGCTCGAAAAGACGCATCCAACGCAAGTTACCGCATGTCGCTACGATGCACCGTTCACGAGTTATGGCATGCCAAAGTTTGCCCTGCTTATTCATTCCTATGACCCCTATGTCGAAGTAGGACAAACTTTAGGCCATAACTCGTGAACGGTGCATGCCGACATGCGGTAACTTGCGTTGGATCCGTCTTTTCGAGCTCTATCGGGTGTTGAAATTTCGCCAAAATCAAAAAACTCGCATTGCGCCAATGCGTATTTTACATTTTTGCGGATCTTTCAATTGAGAAATCATGCATAACTTCTGAAATACGCAAAAACGGATCTTCGCGCAACAAAGCTCAATCTTCATGAAATAATTTCCGAGGGAATCTGCTGATGTGTCGATCTCCGCTGTAGCTCTTCTCTGGCGCCGCCGTACGCGCAATCTTCCATTGATCCGCACAGATCCAGCTGAAGAGCAGCAGGTTAATTTAAAGTTTGCATACGGCAGCCGATATTTTCGGGAGTTGGCACTAACAAATTTTTTTTTAACAGTTATACACATTTTTTTTACAAAATCCCATAAATATTAGTTCCACATAGCTAATAATACCATCGAATCATTCTACAAACCACATTATTAATCGCACAACGTGACTTTTTTTCTTCACAAAATACTCCACAAAATTGCAAAACAATTCTTTTTGCACAGTGCGACTACACGTGGCACAGTCAGAGCGACCTCTGCAAAAGGGAAGGGCACGCCGTCAAAAGACATTTGGCCAATAAGCGCTTTTTCAAATGTGCCGAGTGCA
>JASAMZ010003539.1:0-121713 GCA_030248115.1 Linhomoeus sp. GSCO2_2
CTCTCCTGGCGAGGGACGACTATCTTATCGCCGGCCGTCGAAGTGATGAATAGCAGGCCGTCGCGAAGAAAATAGTCCTTCTTCCCTACTGAGACTGGGCCGCGCTCCAATTTTTCTATTATTTCCAATAGCTGAGGGTCCAATCTCTGGGCGTTTCTAGCTATTTCGAGGTCTCCCTGATTTTCCCATCTATCCAACGCATCCTTCCATGCTCCTATCTCACCTCGCATTTCCAATTCCCGATTCAGACCGTGATTGGAAAGAGGGAGAGGAACTTCGATTGGAATTCCAGTAGTTGATGGTAATTCGGATGGTTCTTCGACTTCCGGTTGGGTAGAAGAAGTGCCTGGGAGGTCTGTATCAGTCGCTGTTGGAATGGCGGCGTCCTGTTCAGCGGCCGTCTGTGAACGTGTCTTCACCGCTTGGACTATTGCCGCACTTTGTTGCTCCCGTTCCTCTGCTCGTTGTTTTTGCCGGAGCCTTTCTAGAGTCCTATCGAACAGCCAAAGTCTAAGTTTGACATCTTCGCTAGAATCGTCGGAAAGCTCTGTTAAACGCCGCTTCTGTTCGAGATTGGCTATTTTTTCCTTGATGGTCGGCTGGGGTCGAAGCTTCCTATTTCTGCCCTCGCCGGTCTCACTTGCCAACGTCCTTATCATTTCCTTCTCTGGCTGGATTCGTTCTTTACTGCTACCGGTGTCGAACAGCCTTTCGGCCCAAGCCGTTCTATGTGACTGTGACAACTGTACCGACAGCTTCTTTGGCTGGCTGGTGGAATTCGACTGGTGACCTCGGCAAAAGGGGGATGAAGGCATTGGGGGAGGAACAAAAGGATTGAAAGGGGGAATTCCAGCAAAACCACTGGTCAAGACGAATCCTGTAGCGTAAAACAGCGAAATCTGCACCCAGACGAGCATTGAGACCATATTCTGACGACGAAGACGGCGCACACAAGCAGGCACATTCGCTGGCGGGTTAGGCACTCTGCGCCTACTGCGCGACAACTTGGGAGCGGGTGGCAGCTTCAGAGGCGACGGCTTGTTGGAATAGCAGGGGGTCCAGTGGTCCTCGCGTCGCTGGGAATACGTAAGCCGGCTATCTGCCTTGCGCTTCTGGAGCTGGACGCGCCGCCTACCGCGAACGTCTACGGCTCCTCCAGTGAAATCCTCGACAATGGGGATGTCGTTTGGCTCACTAAAGCGGGTCTCCTTCCTGTGCGTCGCAGACTTGCCTACTCTTCGCTCTCCAGCCGCTGTTGCCTCCCAAGACCCCAGTGCGTTTTTTCCTCCCGCCCGGCCGCTCTCCTCCGCCTGCTCCCTACTCCCCCTACCCCAATACTCCTCATGCTTGCAGCTCTCTCTTCCCCGCCCCGGCGCCCCCCGCCTCCTCCCCTACTCTTCCTTCTCCCTATCCCGCAGCGACGACCCCTACCTCCCTCATGCTCGAAGACGCGTGGTCGCTCCCTCCATGAGTAAGAGCTCAAGTACCTCCTGATCCGGCGTCTCCTTGGAGATCCCACTTGCTGTCCTGCCGATGCCGCTTCTTTCCGGCGGCGTTGCTCCTTTCTCCGCTCCGGTCGACGCCGAGCTGGCCAGTCCCGCCGTGACCCTCTTCGCCAGGTAGTCGGATCGGCCGCTCGTCCGGAAGTGAAGCCTCAACAACACCGCGTGGTGAGATTCTCACAATACGCCATGGTGTGGGACCTTTACGCCCAGGGACCAGTGGCGACAAGAGATTACACTCAACGGGGGTCTTCTGGCAGGAAAACTACGAAAGATACAGACGTAAGCCCGTGATAGCCCTCTCGCTCTTCCCTTCTCGGGTGCTGTGAAAGTGACGACTCGGCAATATCGTCGGACGAAACTCGCTGTCGAGGGGCTGTTTCTGTCCGCTACTGCACGTCCGCTGCTTCCCAGTGTGCGATTAGTTCATAGGCGCACGGCGGACAAACACTCACAGACTTGGCAGCAAATTCAAACGGTTCAAAAACACACACGATGATACTGCGGCACGCAATGCCTTCCACCGCCGACGCCGCTCAGTATCTGGAGAGCGTCGGCACCGATCACACTGTAATAAACTATTCTTCAGGACGAGGTAGACGCTTGGTGAAGAACGAAGGGGCAGTGGACACAGTAGCACTGGAACTTGAACGAACAGGCGTACATATGGCGGCAGCACGAACGACCTGGACGCATACAGTAGCTCACTGAACGAGAAAGCGAGAATTGCACCAGCAATACGAGCGGGGGAAACAAAGCAAAGGAAGGAAAGAAAGGGATGAAGGAAAGCACTGATGGGCTGGGGAAATATGCCCAACAAGGCCGCTATAGCTGATGTAGACATGGCGGGTTCGCAACCGGCATCTCACGCCAGTGTTTACAGCATCGATACCTTTTCCTTCCCCTCTAGTTGTCGGCACGAAAGCTCACTGCTGTCTTGCCATATCCCCAACGTCGCCGACGAGCAGCGCCTCCGTGGCGCTCCGGCCGACAGACCACGATCTGAAGCTGTCGTCACTGTTTGTCACAACGGAATCAGCAAACATCAAAAGAAAGCCTACTCGAGATGATTGCCTACATCCTTGAACTGTCGGCAGAGCAGGTTCCGCACTCCGCAGAACCTTTGCCTTCAAGACGAATTTGTAACTCAGGAAACGGGAAACCGACAGCGGAGCGGAGACGTCAGGTCAGGTGGGACCGGTGGGCGTGGGAATGACCATTTCGCGAACTCTCATTCATGCAAAGAATAAGCCACCACGGCCGTCTGCTTCTCAACAAGGAGGAACTGAAGTTCGTAATCGGTAGACGAACTTCCAAATTTCAATTCGAAAAGTTACCGTAACCCAAACTACCAAACAGTTGCATATGCAGAGGCATTATCCGTGCAGTACTTCGGCAGTTCGAATTACAAAACGGTCACACGTCTATGCCCAAATTGATGAGATTGCCGCCATTACAAGGGACTTTGTAAACACGGGAACGGGAAACCGTTTGTAAACACGGGAACGGGAACGAGCTAAAATGAGTCGCTCCCCACTTGGGTTCTATATTGCATAGACTTGTACATCAGGCAAGATGCGTGGAATTTGATGGAGAACACGATTCCGTGTACAAATCTGGAAAATTTTTAACATTTGTGCTAAAATTATCGATTTCTCCGCCTTTCGGGGCAATTTAATGGACTTCTCGCGATCGCCTATAAGTAGAAAGCCGAAAATTGCATCAACTAGTAAGTAAAACTTGACGGCGGGTATGTTCCAGCCGATAAATCCGAACATTTTTGGGTTCCATGCACTACTTTTGCATTTGATGCACCATTTCTGAGCTATTCTTTATTTTGTTACCAAAAGATGGGGTCTCAAGGTCGGAAAATGACCCCGCCAAGGTCAGAAACACGTGGAAGATAAAGTAGAACTAATATTGGCAATGGGGTGAGCGACTTACCTCAACTCGTTCCCGTTCCCGCGTTCCCGTGTTTACAAACGGTTTCCCGTTCCCGTTCCCCCCGTGTTTACAACGTCCCCATTAGAAGAAGAGGAGGGTGTCCAAGGCGGTATCGTTGGAGAGCAGCGACGACGGTGTCGCTTTCAGAGCCTGAAACGACCAAAGAAGACGTCAAATTCGCTTTCGATGTGATCTCTGAGTTCGCCAGCGCTGCAGGGATCAGCGGGCCGCGACGTGCCTGTGCGAACTTACAAGTCGGATTTTGGACCTTGCGAGTAGGCACAGCTCACTCGCTTGTTCACGTTCACATGCAAAAATTGCAATGATCGGTTGTGAATTTGCTACCTTCGCGGCACTAAAACTGGCCATGATAATTCTAGAATGAATTCGAAGTCGGGTATCTGCTGTAGCACCATTGCGTTGCGTAGGTAGACTGTGCACGTGGCGCTTTCTATCACGAAGTAGATCGCGAAATCGCGTTGAACTCTCTCCTGACATGTTCACTCGGGCGGCGGGCCGAAGAAAGGTCTCAACAGCTTTCTAAATCAACAAAGTGTAATAGAACACGTGACACACAAGTATCACAAAATAAAAAAAAAAAAGGGAAAAAGAAAAACCACCAAGAAACAGAGTCTTGTTGTTTGTTTGTCTGTTCCCACAATAACTCTCGACAGCATTGACGAATCGCGACGATCTATACATCAAAAGAACCACCATGCTCTGTAGTTTTGCATCTCCTATTGTGGACTTTGGCCGATGTCAAAATTTCACAAAAATCGCGAAAATGTTGGCTGCACAGCACATTCTGAGCGCTAAGGGGTAGCTGCAGGCAACTTTTGTGCAAAGTTTGTGTCTCTCGTGTCACCATTCACCATTCAATTGATCGCTACGGGCCCCTGAAAGATTTCTCGGAGGCGGAAAGCAAAAGAACACTAACGATCCGTGGCAATGACGTTCCTGTTATACCGGACGCTCGTTTGTCGAGTTCGTGCGAACGTTGACGTCGACGATTGTGCCCAACCGTATAATGTGTTGGTGCGGTACACGAAGGAGCCAAAGGATGCCTTTCAATTCGGCAGTCTTGCACTCCACAGCCATGGAGAAGCACACTCTGTGCAGCGGTTCCGCTATCTTCTGGTCGCCAGGCACAAAAAAAAAAAACAAATAAAAAAACAAAAAAAAAAACAAAAAAACAAAAAAAACAAAAAAAACAAACAAAAAAAAAAACAAAAAAAACACAAACAAACCCCCCCCTGGGAACGCGTTCCTCTTCTCCAACGTCGTGATGGCCGTCCTTTTATGGTTCTTCTACGGGTCGGCCGTCGCCTCCATCGTCACCTATTCGGGCCTCAGCCGACTGAAGATGCTGGCGGTGGCCAAGCCCTTGTACTACAGGGTGACGGCCACCGTCAGGAACTGTCTGGTCAGAATCGCCGTCACGTGGACCGTTTGCCTGGTCATCGCAGGTACCGGTGGCGCGTGGCGTGTATATCGTTGCACTAAGCGGTGTGAATGTTGCAAACGGAGTACTTTTGAAGGCGGTATGCCCGTATAACTAATGGGCGTCTTGTAATGCGAGGACACTTGTCGATATCCGTTGAACAACCTCCACCTTTAGTGCGGAACAATGTAACAATGGCCTAGATCCATTATTGGAGATTACTACTCAGAGCCCGAACAACCGCCCCGTTCCAGGCTGCGAGTTCGGATACATGCTCTTCCACATTCTGAAGTACGACGAGGGGCCCATCCTCTGCTATGACAGCGCCGAGTGCGCCGCCATGCAGCGCAGTCTCTACAAAGTGATGGCCGCCGCCTTCCTGGCCGGCTATCTCTCCGTCTTCGCCTTCTTCGCCGTCACCTGCGTCGCCATCCTCCTCCACAATCGCGGTAGAAACCGAGAGCGAATCGAAGGGCGGGCAAATCGAGCCAACAACGAGTTCCCCAACAGATTGTTTCTGGGCATTGTTCCCTTCGCCATTGGCTACCTGCCGTTTCTGGCCTTGCTGGCCAATTTCGGCTTCACCATAGAGACGTGCGAGTCCACGAGGAGGTACAGACAACTCTACCTGGCTTACCCATTTGGGCTTCTGTTCGTCGTGGTGAAGAACCTCTGCGACCCGCTGCTGGACTTCAGTGTGGATCCCAGACTCAGGGAGGCGGCCAGAGGGTTGTTGAGGAGGAATGCTCGTGCAGATTTCGATTCGTTGCGTTCGAGCACGTGATTGTGAGTTGTTTTTAGTTTGCGTCGATGTACGTACAATGAAATGCAATGTCAAACAATGTCGCATTTCGGTGGACAGACTTCGACCGATTGCGTATTATGATTGACCTTTTGTCTTGTGACGAAGAGCAAGGATCGTGTAGTCCCTTCCTGCGAATCATTGCGGACTGCACACTTCACGTATCAACAGTTCCAAACCTCGTTCCACTATCGATCGTTTAGAGATGTTTCACCTTCAGCGGGCTGAACTGGCCTGGAAGCTGCGGAGCGCTTGGGTACATACAACTCGAGTATAGTTGCTGAGGTCGTTGCTCTGGATGGAACTGATAGAATGGTCGAATAGCACTTCCTGGCGCATCCAATCGCTCAACTGCCCCGGCCTCATTCGGTGCCATTCTCAAGAAGCCTTGAAACGCTTCCGGCTGTTGCTGTGGCAGCGGCGTAGTAGGCCTATGAGCTTCCCAGTGGTGAGCGTATTGCTGGAGATGGTAGTGTAAGGGCGCCATCGTCGTCGCTGGAGGGTTGTCGCGCATGAAGACGCAGACGGTGTAGGTGATGACGAAGCTGTAGGCCTCGATGGCCGCCCCGACGAACATCGCCGTGCCGCCGACGGCAAACTTCGCGATGGTGTCGGCTGCAAGTTGATTGATAGGAGAAGTGAAGTGGAGAATAGGTTTATGAAGTGTAACTCTATTTCCATACTTTTTTCACTTACATACCACCAATTCACTTCGATTTCTACCGTTTGCAATTCTTGCCATATTACCGTACTCCACCAAATCCCTTACGTGTGGGTCCGGCGCTGGGGAAGAACACGAGCAAGGCGCCGAAGAGGAAAAGGCCGAAGAAGGAGGCCACGAAGCTCCCGATGCCCTGCGAGTGAATTCGGAGTTTGCGCAAAACAGCAGATTTCGCGCCGATTTTCTGGATGCGCACCAGTGATACTGACCTCCAGCACCAACATTGGCACGACGAACGTCGCCTCCCCTCTCATCAGGCCGATGTAAAGACTGACCAACGAGCCGCCGCCGACGACCACGGCGGCGGCGGAGAGAATAATCCGCACTGGACTCGTCCTGTATAGGAGACAAGTGAGCACTTGTATGTAGCCTACAGTAGACAGGGCGATTCGGACCCGTCTCCCGTCAAGGGGAAAGTGACGGGTCACATATAAAACGGGACACGTCACATATAAATCGGTACATCCACATATATTCTGGAACTTGCGCATATAAGCGGCACATCCACATATAAATCGGTACTTGCACATATAATTTGGTGCTTGCACATATATTTGGGTACTAGCGCATATGAATGCTTTTGTAGGCGTAAACGCGTTCATAATGGGCAGCGGCCGTTAAAATAAACCGATTGCACTTCAATTGGGTATTGTCAAACTGTAAATTGCATTAGATTACATGTGTGAAGCAATGGCCGTCTTGCGTTTCGCTACATTTCTTTCGGACACAGAATATTCCTTCCAAATCAGGCTATGCTTAGGCTCGCCCTGCGCCCACCATGCACAAGAGTCAGTCGACGTCGCAGTCTGGCGGGTCGAAGCTTAGGCTTAACGCGACCGGAGACCGACTTCAGGGCGCGCGGAGCGCGCCCTGAAGTTGGTGGTCGCGCTAAGCCTCAGCTGAGACCCGCCAGGCGCGACGTCGACCGAGTTTTAGTGCAAACTTTTGGTGGGATGCACACTCCCCCATATGCTTTGCCTCCTGCTTAGGCCGGCTGTGCCCCTTCCCAGCTAGTGCTTGCGACAACCTTCACTTTAAGACGGACTTTACCTGGTCACCAGACACACACAAGCGCTCGCTTGCTGACACAAACACTCTAGTTCGTGTGCCAGTCGATTCTCTGTTAGCAGGGGAACAGACACGCCGAGCGGCCGATAATATGTGAAAGCCACGACTTATATGCGATAGTACCGATTTATATGCGACTGTGCCGATTTATATGTGATTGTGCCGATTTATATGTGCAACTGTTGGGTATTTGTGGTAGTGCCGATTTATATGTGACAGTCCCGTTTTATATGTGCCAACACCCGAATTATATGTGATGAGTGCCGTTTTAAATGTGATCCATCCCGCCACCCACGTCAATATTTCCCAATTATGGTTCTGCAGTACTGCAGCTCAATGAAACTCTCACGAGATGTTTCACTGCAGTTAGAATAAAATTTCAACAGACTACCGAAGGCGTTGACATCGTTTCTAAAACAATTCAGTTTAACTCACTCTGTGAAGAAGGCGAACCCAAAGATGATTTCCACTATGGCAAGCACGGTCAGGCCAGCGTGGTAGACTCCAACGCCGTACGTCGCCACCTGAAGTGCGTGGCATTTCGAATTCTCCCAGAAACTTGCGGAGTTTCAATATCCAATTACAGTAGCATCGATGGCCCCACACAGCACGCGCGGTGGCATCTGTCGAGGGCGGTTCAGCGGCTGGTAATACATTTTCGACTTTCTCGATTGAGAGGTTTGCTGCGTTGTTACAACCTGCAGCGTTTATCGCAAAGAGGATAGTGAAGCAACGTGTTGTGCAGTGTGCTTCTTAATTGCGTGTACACAGGCAGTCGTCTCCGCACCGGCACGCCTTTGTTGACGACTGTCTTATCAGTGGCAGGAATTCGACGTGCTCAGTTCTGCATGGTTTTACCAACTGAACACGTTGGGTAGTTTATTTCTGCAATTATATGACGATTAAAAGACAAGTGAAGCGATATTTCGAGTAGACTATTCTTACGCCACCTAATGACCACAAGTGACTATCTTTCCAATTCAAAACTTGCGCGAAACATTCTTCGGTACATTTTCCATCACGCCGACTTCTCAGTTCCTCACTGCGTCGACATAACCGGTTCTCTCGTCTACTACAGGGGTACACGGCACAGTCGGACTCACAGTTGGGACTCGCTTCTTACAACGACTCTAAACAGTTGAAAGCGCAACGCGACATTACAGCGCGCTTCACGTGCGCAATCCAACAGTACTAAGACGAGGACGAACGTCGACGGCGGGGATCGTCGCCGCCAGAGTAGCTGTATGCGCGCGACGTCTACATAGTTACTGACTTACTTATAATCCTTGCCTCCCTCTACTGGAAGCAAGACAAACGCTTTGCGTCGATTTGATCTAGGTAGGCATTGGAGCAAAGTAGCAAACCACACTGTGGACTCGCCATGGCGCGACGAAAGAATAGGATCGAGTTAGAGGAGGTGGAAAGTGACAACAAGGAGCAGCATCCGTTGTTGTTGGGTCACGGAATGTCGAGAAACAAGAAGTTTGCTTGACAATTGTTTTGCTCTGTAGTGATAACGCCGTGGACATTGTGCAGCTTTTCAGGACTGGAAATGTTAAGCTCGGCCTATTTAGTCTCGTGAGTTAAAAATACTTGGCTACCGTTTCGTCCAATGCTTCTGAGATTCACATGCTATAAATCAACAGATCAAGCTGCTGAGGGTACGTTACCGCCTGCTGTTCTTGGTCGGAACCATTTGCACGGTAATCCTCAGTGCGGGGACTATACTACTGGCATTGGTTCAAGGAAAGGCTGCCTTCGCCTTGTCACAAATGGCGGTTCGTTGAGTCAAGCAGGCACAAGATGCTGAGCTTTGGGAATACACCAGTGACGGATCCAACATTAACCACAGAACGACCAAGTTTCCGATTATGGCGTATTCTGTTACGAAAATCTTTAAAATAGCGCCGCAGGCGAAAGTTTTCTTCTCTGGCGCTACAGCACAAAATTATTTTCCTGGAAGGGGGTATGGGATTGGGGGGGGGGGAGGCGTTTGGGGCGCACAACCGCCGCCCCCCCCCTGGATCCGCTATTGGAATGCACATGTACATACATACAGTACCTGCCGTTGGCTCATGCAATTTTGTGCATAAAGAAGCTAGTGGAATTTCTATCGTTGTAGCAAGGCGGCGTGGAAGCAGCTACGGAGGCCCAGCACCAGACGCTGATGGAGCTCTTCTACCTCGCCATACTCATGCTCTTCACCACCTTTCTCAGCGTGAGATCCGAGGATTTGAATGGTCGGCTCTTTGCAGTCCGTAGAAGCAACACTCTCACTGCAGATGTACGGCACAGAAGTTCCTGTGACGAAGATGGGCAACGAGCTGCGGAAGCGCTTCCTGGTCCACATCCTGCGAGCCGAGCCCGCCTTCATGGAGCAGCAGAAGACCGGCGAATTGGTCTCCATGTTTGACAAGTAAGAAATGCGACGCTTGACGCGATTCACTGTTTATACAACAATCAGTTCTGATCAATTGGTTTTCGATGTGCAGTCGTTAAAAGAAAACTTGTTGAAACATTTCCTTCAGCCACGTGGAGCGCATCAAGCAGGGCTACGGCATGGATCTTCCATCGCTGTTGAGAACGGTCTCGGTGGTATCGGCAGGCTTCCTGGGCGCCGTCTTCATCAACTGGGAGCAGTCGCTGCTCGGCTACGCCACCTGTCCCATTGGAGTGTTCTTCCTTGTGCTTCTGTCAAAGGTGGCCTGCTGAGCGAACGTCTACTGACACGATCAAGTTGGGTACAAACCTATTTGCTTCAGTGCATCGTCAAGTACGTGCAGCAGCAGCAGGACGTGGTCGCAGCCGCCGCTGCCGTCATCCAAGAGACGCTGACTTCCATCAAGACGGTTCTGTCCTTCAACGGCCAGAAGCAAACGCTCGAGCGGTCGGTTATCTTTGGTGCTTGCCAGTTCACTACGATTGAAGGTTTCATACTCGGGATAATCGTTGGTGCGAACGCGCAGTTGTTAGTCATATAGAGTCGGTGTCACCTCTCAACCTACATAACTTGATTCGTCGTTGCAGCTACGGCGCCCAGCTGTCAAAACTGCTGAGGTTGACTCGCATCTGCAGCATCTTCAGAGGGCTGATCACGGGCTTGCAGCCCTTCGTCAGCATTAGTTGCGCCAACCTTGCTCTTCTGTGAGTTCAACTGGCAATGCATTTCTCTCTGGCTTGCAGCAGTGAGAGGGCGAAACCTCTTCAGGTTCGGCGTGCTGATGTTGCAGCAGCACGAGTTCTTCGAAAGACAGAGTGTGATTCAGGTATCAGAGACAATACTGTAGAAGGATGTAATTTTGTGATTAAAGTTTTTGTCATTAATGATCATTATTGATTGACTGATATATAGCAGTCATTAACGACAGTTTGTCAATTGTTGAGCTGCGTTAAGGTAGCACTGATCATCTTCATGGTGATGGAATCCTTCCCTGAACTGACACTGCCTGTCAATTCTATCGCCTCTGCTCTGGGCAGTGCTACCGCCATTCGAGAAGTCATGAAAGAGGTTTGCGAATTTACATAAGTGACCTGAGATTCCAAACGAACTGTTTAGTATCATACAGTATCCCAAACAAGCTTTTCAGGAGCCCAAGATTGCGCTGAGGAGCGGCGGTCGCCCTGTGGCCTGTCTGGAGAAACAGATCGAGTTCAGGAACGTGGGCTTCTACTACGACTCGCGACCCAATCACAATGCAAGTTTCTCTTCTGTTGAATATCTAGATTTCAGTAGTAATTCGCTTGCATCTTTAGGTGTTGTCCAACCTGAACTTGACCATTGGCCGTGGGGAACACGTGGGTATCGTAGGGGAGTCGGGCGCCGGCAAGTCGACCATCGTCAACATGCTGCTGCGCTTCTACGACCCCACCAGCGGATCGGTACGTAGTCTCTGTAGCTGCGCAGTCAACGAGCAACAGAGACTTCATTGTCAGGTTCTACTCGATGGCGTCCCGCTGAGAGACGCCGACTTGGCCAGATGGCGCGCCACCCTGGGCTACGTGGGCCAAGACCTGGTGCTGTTCCGCGGCACCATCAAGGACAACATTCGGCTGGGGAAGCTGGCCAGCACCGACCAGGAGATCTACGCGGCCGCCAAGGCGGCCAACGCCCACGACTTCATCGCCAAGCTTCCAGAGGCTTGCACACTGGAGCTCTTTCTTAATACTAGGTAATTCGACCCGTCTGAAGGGCGTCTGAGTGCCGCCATGTTTCAGGGCTACAACACCAACACAGGCGACCAGGGCTTGCAACTCAGCGGCGGCCAGCGCCAGCGAATCTGCATCGCCCGAGCTCTGGTCAGAAACCCGTCCGTTCTTCTATTTGACGAGGCCACTGGTTCGCTGGATTACGAAACGGAGGCTGCCGTTTTAGAGGAGATTGACAGGTAGCAACGAACACAAGCTCATCACAAAACACATACAATGGTCGATCTTCATAACGGATTTGAAACGCTTCAAGAATCATCACTGGCAAGACGGCCATCACCATAGCGCATCGTCTGGCGGCCGTGAAGAACTGTAGTCGCATCATCGTGTTGAAGCAGGGCAAAGTGGTGGAGACGGGCTCTCACGCCGAGCTGATGCTCAAGGGAGGCTACTACGCCAGGATGGTCAAGGTATGGTGCATCCTGCAGTAGTCTTATGAATGCATTAGTAGCATAACATTAATCAATGGCAGATCCAAACAGTGGGCAAGGAAACAGACGACAAGTCGGGTCAGTCAGGTCTGAGCGGACTCAGTGGCGAATTTGGCAACTCTGGAGGGAGGGGCGGCGGCTACAGCTCCAGCTCCATTCTCTCGGAGGGAACTCGCTCCAAGAGGGCCTACGCCAGCAAGGCGCAGACGAGGAGCGTGACGGCCATGCCGGTAACGAACGATTGCAAATTGTCTAGCTACTATAAGTACATGCAATAGGTACAGTATGTATTTACAGGGTGGGTCAAAAAAAGTGAGACCCCTAACTTTGCGGCTGCCGTTCTCAAGCTTGACTCAATGTATCAAGCGCAAATTTTGGCACAACATACTACATGGTGTTTTTGATCAACTGTCAAAATTTCGGACCATTTGATCCATCCTAAGGAAAATGGCGTCACTTTGCGCATCGTCATGTCGAAAATTGGGTGCAACGACTTTTCAATGGAGGACGTCGAGGAGAAGGACGAGGCCCTCGTCGATGGTCGTTCTCCTCGACGTCCTCCATTGAAAAGTCGTTGCACCCGATTTTCGACATGACCTTGCGCAAAGTGGCGTCATTTTCCACTCGTTGCATCAAATGACCTTAAATTTTTGTTGTTGATCGAAAACACCATGTAGTATGTTGTGCCAAAATTTGCGCTTGATACATCGAGTCAAGCTTGAGAACGGCAGCCGCAAAGTTAGGGGTCTCACTTTTTTTGACCCACCCTGTAGTTGTTTTGTGTCCATGAAACATTCACCCTCCTTGCAGTCGGGAGACCCCGACGCCATAGAGCAGATCGAGGAGGAGCCACTGGCCGCCACCACTCCTTCGCTGGTTCCCAAGCGCGCTTCGAGCATCAGGCGTCTGGCGGCGCAGGTGACGCTGCGCAACTGGTGCATCTTCGGCGTCGCCTTGACCTTCGCCGCCTTCGCCGCCATCCTCGAGCTCGTCGGCGTCGTCCTCTTCCTCTCCAACATGCCGGTTGGTTGGTGATTGTTTGTTGTGACGTATGTCAATTGATTGACTCCACATTTTGAGATTATGGCCATCCCCTCACTGGACGTCGTCAAGCAGAAGGTCATCGAGCTCACAGTGTTGAGCATCTGCAGCTATCTGCTGGCCGCGCTGGCTAGACTGACATTTGTGAGTAGATGGACTACTTATGTACATAGCGACGCTATGGACATTGCTATGTCTACACGGATTCAGACCTATTTCCAAAACGACTTCGGCCAAGTGTTGTCGAACGACATGATTTCGCGCGTGTTGGGGCACATTCTACACCAAGATCTGGGGTATTTCGACAGACCGGAAAGGGCCTCTGGCATCCTCTACTCCGTCATGACGAGAGACATCACCATGCTTCGAGTGGTGGGTCGAAGGGTGGAAACGTTTTGACTGCTGCGTATATAGCAATGGTCGCAGGTGTTGAGACGTTAGGCTCTCAAATCGATTGATCAATCCTTCAAGTTCGCCAACCGCTGATGTAGTGCTGCTTTTTAGATGTTGGCAGAATCCCTGGTGATGCTTCCCTACATGATTCTTTCCGTCTCGTCTCACGTCATCTACGCCTTCTACTTGTCGCCAATCTACACGCTGTTCTACTTTCCAGTGCAGGTTTGTGTGGACGATCGCAAACATAAATCACCAGGTAGACAAACGTCGGTGAAGTTCGTTTTCAGATTCTTGAGTTTATCGCATTCGCATCCACGACGAGGGTGTCGTTTCATTATATCAAGAAGTTCTACCCCGTAGTTACAATGGCAGTTCAGGTGCGTGTGGTATGTATGTATTACATGTGAATTCAGTAGACGAGTTGTAGAACATTGGCGATTTGCAGCTCCTCACAGAGGTTGTCTCAAACGTCACGGTGGTTCAAGCCTACGGCTTGGAAATTCTCTTCTTGAAGCGCTACACGCTTATGCTAAACGAGTACGAAAGGTACGCACTAGGATGTTACTTCGGCATTGAACCGTTGGCATTCTAATGAAGTGTCCCGAACATGCAGGATCCAGACCCGCTCCTATCTCATCACGGGCATCCTGAACTCTCTCAACATGGCTTGGACGCCGCTTCAGAACCTCTACTTCCTTTTCGTTGGGTACACCCTCTCGTCTTACGGTTGGCTGGACGCTTCGACGGTCAACATGTAAGCTTGGAGTTTGGCAATTTCATTTCGGTCAAACTGGACGTTCTCTTTGGGTCGCCCTTTTGTAACCAAACTGAAACATTCAGGGTCTACTTCGTGCTGATGTTGACGGCCCTGAATATGATCTTCATCTCGCAGCAACTGACGGCCTGTCAGCAGGCGCTCTTCAGCGGCTGCACCGTTCTGCATCTCATGGAGCAGTCGGCGCTGGAGAAGATCAAGAAGGCCAAGGACAAGAAACTGAAACCCGTGAGACGTACATATGCTGTCATGATCTGTGGCTGGTGGTACACTGGATTAGCGCTTTCTACAGAACATTGTCGGCGACCTTCGCTTCTCCAACGTCTCCTTCAACTATCCCCTGAGGCCCAACGTGCCCATTCTCAGGGGAATGTCTCTAAGCGCCAAGCCGGGCGCCACAGTGGCTTTGGTGGGCTCCTCAGGGGCCGGCAAGTCCACCGTCTTCCAGCTCCTGGAGAAGTTCTACAGCACCTACACTGGAGACATCGTAGGCGTCTTCAGTCCGTGCTTCTCTTGCTGCCACTGACTGACTGCATATAAGAAACTTCTGAGTGATCCTCGCAGACGATCGACAACGTGGACATTCGCGACATCGACACGAACTATCTGCGCAGCGTCGTGGTGCCCGTCAATCAGGAGCCGACGCTGTTCGACCTCACGGTGGCAGAGAACATCGCCTACGGACTCGAACCACACCAGTACACCCTCGAGGACATCGAGCGCGCCGCCAAGCAGGCCAACATTCACGACTTCGTGCGCACTCTGTCCAAGGTACAATAAAAAAGAGTTAAAGATTACCAATTGATTGGCGATAGCCAATGCTCCGCTGTGGATCAAAGGAGTAACTGTATCGCCTGCCGTCAGGGCTATGACACCCCCTGCGGAGAGAAAGGCGTGGCTATGTCGGGCGGGCAGAAGCAGCGCATCGCCATCGCTCGAGCCCTCATTCGCCATCCCAAAGTGCTACTCTTGGACGAGGCGACAGCCGCTCTCGACTCCACCAACGAACTGGTCTGTAACTGTGGTGGTAGCTCAGTGATTCAGCCGACGACTTCTCGAATATGTTGACAAGCTGTAGAACCGTTGTCTGATACACGACAGGCTGAGCTTTCGGCTTATGTAAAGTTAGCACACACCAACTACATTCCTTGAACGAAGAATTGAACCTTGAACATTCCTTGAAACATCCCACTTGTATCCGCGCAATTGCAGGGTGGCGGGATGGATCACATTTAAAACGGCACTGATCACATATAATACGGGTGTTGGCACATATAAAACGGGACTGTCACATATAAATCGGCACTACCACAAATACCCAACAGTTGCACATATAAATCGGCACAATCACATATAAATCGGCACAATCGCATATAAATCGGTACTATTGCATATAAATCGTGACTTTCACATATAATCGGCCGCTCGGCGTGTCTGTTCCCCTGCTTACAGAGAATCGACTGGCACACGAACTAGAGTGTTTGTGTCAGCAAGCGAGCGCTTGTGCGTGTCTGGTGACCAGGCAAAATCCGTCCAAAGTGAAGGTTGTCGCAAGCGCTAGCTGGGAAGGGCCACAGCCGGCCTAAGCAGGAGGCAAAGCATATGGGGAGTGTGCATCCCACCAAAAGTTTGCACTAAAACTCGGTCGACGTCGCGCCTGGCGGGTCTCAACTGAGGCTTAGCGCGACCACCAACTTCACGGGGTCGGAGCGCGCCCTGAAGTCGGTCACCGGTCGCGTTAAGCCTAAGCTTCGACCCGCCAGACTGCGACGTCGACTGACTCTTGTGCATGGTGGGCGCAGGGCGAGCCTAAGCATAGCCTGATTTGGAAGGCATATTCTGTGTCCGAAAGAAATGTAACGAAACGCGAGACGGCCATTGTTTCACACATGTAATCTAATGCAATTTACAGTTTGACAATACCCAATAGAAGTGCAATCGGTTCATTTTAACGGCCATTGCCCATTATGAACGCGTTTACGCCTACAAAAGCATTAATATGCGCTAGTACCCAAATATATGTGCAAGCACCAAATTATATGTGCAAGTACCGATTTATATGTGGCAGAGCCGCTTATATGCGCAAGTTCCAGAATATATGTGGAAGTACCGATTTATATGTGACGTGTCCCGTTTTATATGTGGCCCGTCATTTCCCCCGCAATTGCAGTTGGTGCAAGCGGCGTTGGAGGAGGCGCGCAGTGGTCGAACGTGTCTGGTGATCGCCCACCGTCTCTCCACCATCAAGAACGCCCCAAAGATTCTCGTACTGGACCAGGGCGGCGTCGTCGACAAGGGTAATCTATTGACATTCTCTGGAGACGACGGTTCTATTAAGCTGTTTTCCGTAATGCAGCTTGCGATTTTACAGGGAGACACGCCCAGCTCATGGAAAGAGAAGGCATCTACAAACGCATGGTGGTGCAGCAGAGTTACAACTGATCACCCGACCAGTAGATGGTGTCGGCCTCCGCCAAGCAATCTTAGACGAAAACTGAGATGGAATTAGTGGTGATCATATGGTTAGTTCAGCGGTAGTGCGTGTGTTCTGATGTCACAGGTGAATAACGTGACCCTGAAAACGTCGTCGCAAGCTCGAGTAAACTACAAAGGCTACTGCAATACCGTCACCCGTCGAATTGTCAGAAGTTGTTATTCTGACTCATTCCATCGCCTACTCCTTCTCGTTCGGTGGCGCTGCGTGAGAAATCTCTGAAGGAACGTTGAATTGAATGACAAGCGAGTGAGTTTGCTGTGGACTATGGTACGTCAATCAAAGATATGCTTCAACGAGGATATAATAAAAACTATGCGCTTCTATTTATCGATCGGCGGCAGACATCGATCGCGCCGCCAAATTCGCCAACATCCCCGACTTCGTACGCACAGCAATAGCAGTCCATCCTCTTGCACTCACACTGGGCAAGGCCACTGTCGCCCTCGGACCCACAAACAATTTGCTTTGTGTCGGTAGTACCTCGGTGATTTAACCGACGGTTTGTTGCAGACGAGCCTCAGAAACGCCGTCGAACGGCCTTTAGCGATATGTTTACGGACGGAACAAATGGCGGATTTTACAAGTCCGCCAGGCGGATTATCGCGATTTAGCTATCCGCTAGACGGGATCGGCTGAGATTTGGACACGATTTCGCTTTACACTATTCGGTCATGGTTCATGGTCATACCGCTGAGATGCAGGGGCTCCTGAACGAGCATGGCACTCTGAGGAACGCACAACATCAGTAGGACAATTTTGGGGCAGGTATGCACGGGCTCCTGAACGAACGGGGACACTTGGAGGAACGCACAAAATGAGTAGGCCGAGAATCCTATATACTAAGCGGCAAAAGTGTGTGTGTTTGTTTGTTTGTTTGTTTGTCCGGCCATTTTCTCTTGACACAGTTGACGGATCCTGGAGATCTATAGCTTAAACTGACCGTCGTGAGCTAGAAGGAATCCCCTCCTATTTTAAAACTTTTGCAAGTTACTAAATTCCACAAAATTCACGAAAATATCTACTGCACAGTACATTCTGAGCACTAACGAGTGCCTACTGGTCATTTTCGTGGAAATTTCGCATTGTCGTGTCACCATTCACTCCAGAGCTGTCGCTGTGAGACTCCTGCATGTATTTGGAGGCACGGGAACAGGTGCAAAGGTAAATGCAGGCACTGGCAGGGGCACAGTGCCAAGACATTAGCTCAATCTGAATTCTTCTAAGGGCTAAACACAAACATCCATGTGTTAGCTTCAGTGTATTCAGTGGCACAGGAACAAGTTTGATGATAAATGCAGGCACTGGCAAGGGCGCAGTCTCAAGAGACTTTTGATCTATCTGAAACCTCTTATGGGCTAAACACAAACACATATGTGCAAGGTTCTGTGTAATCAAAGGCACGGGAGTGGGCGCAATGGTAAATGCAGGCACTGGCAGGGGCACAGTGTCAGAAGACTTAGATCTATCAGAATCTCCTATGGGCTGTTGTGAGCATTGGTTGTGAACCATAGGCCAATACATGTTGTGAGCAGTGGCTGATTTCCATGGGTCGATACAAATGGCTCTGTTTCCATAGGTGTTCAGCTACAGATATACAGTATCACCTATGGGCTAAAGGCACTAGTCAACAACTAACTACCCACGATAACGAACTCATAATCAACAGTCTTGTTAGCAATGTTTCAGAGACTGTTTGAAGCTAGGATATCTGGGGTATCGACAATTCGTCGACTATTCGGACCAAATCAAAATACTATGAAGATTGTACACCACGGTTCGTCGGCACCTACATATGTACGTGAACTGAGAGCCTCACGACCATCTATATACCCACCACGCCGAGCTTCGTCTCCTACATCATCGACCTACTCACTGTACGTCGACCTCAACCGGCCGCCGTCATCGCTGCGTCCGTTTGAGACGGAGGTTCCACGAACCCTTGAAACTGGGATATGAATGACTACATAGTACATACATATTTCAGGAAAGTTCCCCCCTGCTGGGGGGCAAGGACAGGTGAATTTGTTCGTCCTTATGAAGACTGATGATGAACAGGCTGTGTATCTCAGATGACTTCGGGCCCTCTACTACACGGACAAATTCAGCGTGCTCTGTTCACGCGCACGAAGCTTGTCACGTACGCACAACGTACATGCGGCAAACGCACTCTACCACTATCAACACACGTGTGTGGCTTCAGTGCCTGCCACCGCATCTCACACAACACAATGTCCGCACTCAGTGCAACGCATGCAAGGGTGACGGACCCCATGGCTAACTCCCACTTTGACCACTCAGCCATGCACGCAAGTAGATGGCTTCACCTGCTAACAGAGCTTCTGGAGGTATTAACGTTGGTAAATGCACATTCTGCTGCACTACTGCTGGGCAGTAGCGGTTCCTGGGGGGGGGGCGGTTGTGCGTCCGCCCCCCCCCATTCGGCCAAACCGCCCCCCCCCCCATTCCCCCTCCCGAGAAAAAAAAATTGCGCGGCAGCACCTCCAGAGGAAAAAATTTTTGCCTGCGGCGCTATTTTATAGCACTTTTGCACCAAAATAAGCCAAAATCGGCCAAAATTTTCGCCTGCGGCGCTATTTTAAAGCATTTTTGTACCAAAATAGGCCAAAATCGGCCAAATTTTTTGCCTGCGGCGCTATTTTAAAGCATTTTTGTACCAACATAGGCCAAAATCGGCAAAAATTTTCGCCTGCGGCGCAAATTTTTTTATGTGCTTTTTAAGCATCTTGGTCCCCCCTGTGGTCTCAAAAATTCCGCCCCCCCCCCCCATTCCAAAATCCTGGATCCGCCACTGCTGCTGGGTAAGTGATTTGCTTGCAGTAAGTACACAAACGACAAACACAGAGACTCATAATTTAGTGAGAGTTGGGCACCCATACACAGAGCACGCTGAATTTGTCCGTGCAGTAGAGGGCCCGAAGTCATCTGAGATACACAGCCTGTTCATCATCAGTCTTCATAAGGACGAACAAATTCACCTGTCCTTACCCCCCAGCAGGGGGGAACTTTCCTGAAATACACACCCTGTCCATGTCCACAGAGTGGACACCTTCAGGGGGGGGGGGGGGCATAGAGCAGGTTTGCTGAGAGGTGACATAGACAGGTCTGCTTTGAAAGGATTGCTGTTGTAGGTGTGGGGACACGGACAGGTCTGGCCACAGGAGGTTGGATGCACGCACAGCCAGGTCTGGCCACAGGAGGTTGGATGCACATTGCACAGACAGGTCTGGCCTCAGGAGGTTGGATGCACAGACAGCAATACGGCTATACGAATTACGATTTCGTCATAACGTCATTCTGTCACCCACCACCCTTCTGGAGTCCACCCACAACACCTCCAATACAAATCACCACTCTACAGTTCATTTCGACATTGACTATACGAATTTACGAATTCGTCATAATGCCGTTCCGTCACCCACCACCCTTCTAGAGTCCACTCTCAACACCTTCAATACATATCACCACTCTACAGTTCATTTCGACATCGACTATACAAATTTTACGGCTTCGTCGTAATGTCATACTGTACTGGTTCCAACCTTTGGGCATCCATATCTCAAGAACCAAACAACCTAGGAAGATGAAATGTTTTACACATTTATTCACCCTATGGTGGTCTAGACCGGATCACTTTGATTGGCGCCGCAGCCTGCACCATTAGAGCTCGGCGTAAGTGAGCCGAGATCGCGCGCGTACCGGTTTCAACTTTTGGGCATCTATATCTCAAAAACCAAACAACCTAGGAAGATGAAATGTTTTACACATTTATTCACCCTATGGTGGTCTAGACCGGATCGCTTTGATTGGCGCCGCAGCCTGCACCATTAGAGCTCGGCGTAAGTGAGCCGAGATCCGCGCGCGTACCAGTTTCAACTTTTGGGCATCCATATCTCAAGAACCAAACAACCTAGGAAGATGAAATGTTTTACACATTTATTCACCCTATGGTGGTCTAGACCGGATCACTTCGATTGGCGCCCCAGCATGCACCACTAGAGCTCGGCCGTCTTGAGTGGGACTTTTTCGGCCATTTTTTTGATCGGGCCCTACGGCCGCAATATTCAACCGATCTTTACGATATTTTAATACAAAAAATGCCATTACTAGACAATTCTAACGAGCCATCAACCACTCTCCTAGCTAGTACCGTTCGCGAGAACGAGGCCGAAAACATGGCAATCAGTACAAGATTGGTTAATTTTTCGACAGTTTTCGTTTAATATCTCGGGAACCACCCAACCGATTTGGCTGAAATTTTAGCACAATACTTCTTGTTACAATGAACAACTATGGTGAAAATTTCAGCCCGATCGGTTAAGTCTACCTATATGACGTAGCACTAACCCCTAGTCCCCGGGGGCGCACTGGCCCCCGTCCGAACAAATTGGGTTGAGCGCTGACGCGCTCAACCCGATGTACTCACTACGCCATAGGTTCAGGGGAAACGTCGCTCAGTTCAGAATCGATTTTCTGGAGCGACAGACAACACTCACTCCTAGGGAGAAGCCGTCGGAGCCTAGGGGGAAGCCGTCGGCCAGCAGTAACAGTGAAGACTACAGTAGGATGTTCCACCGGGTATACCAGTAGGCGTAGTGATGGCAGAGTACCAATGTCAACGTGTCACAACTTGAACAAGATCACACCTTATGTCGGCTGAGAAACTGGTCCCGGCGACCGACCATCTCCGATGTATTGCAGAAGTTGTCTATCACTGGTTGTCATATGTTCTCCGTTTGCGTATTGTACACCTCCTACGCCACCAACAAAGTCGTCAAACTCTCCGGTCAACCCGAACCCACTCTATTCAGAGTAGGTACAGAGTAGACCCTGGTACAGACACATAGGCTACCGTACCATAAGACCGCCACCCATGGAATTCCCTAAACTTTCTCCTTCTGACTCATTTAATCGCCTACTCAATGTCACTCGCTTCGACGGCGTGAGAAGGCACGATAAATTGAACGGAGGCAAGTGAGTTTGCCTTGAGCGCGCGTGCCTGGAGCATGCGGACTTTCGAGTTGATCGATAGTCACTCAGTCAACAGAGCTCATTCTGTCGAATTGAGGCCACAGGTGTTGACTGAAAGCGTGGGCAAACGGAGCGATTTGAGTGAATTGACTTTGCGCATAATCGGAATGCTGCCGGGTGGCATTGAGGCGCTTCATACATGAATTGACCATCAGAGTGTGACAGTACCTTGGTTAGTCTTCAAAGGAGTGAGTTGAAAGCCGAGTCACTGAAAAAGTTGCGAAATTTCGCAAGCTTTGCAAGCCTTCGAAGCCGGTTGGTTGGGGAACTATGCTGCCAAGTGGAACAATGGGGCTGGCCAGCCTGTTCAGCGTCGCGCAGATGGTAACACCTTCGGATTTTCTTTGCCATTTCTGGACTCATTAATTGACTTGCATCAGGAGATCTCCAGTAAGAACGGAACCGGGACCCCCACACCCCCAACCCCCCCCCCCCCCCCCCCCCCCCCCCCCCCCCCACCCAACAGCCCCCGACCCGGGGGGCCGGGGGGAGGGGTTCTGCGCCCCGCTCCCCCCCCCCCACACGGGGCCCCGGCCCGCCCCCGGGGGGGGGGGGGGGGGGGGGGGGGCAGGGGGGGGGAACACAAAGAAGGAAAAGAGAAACAACCAGCAAGCCGCAAGCAGGCGGGGGGGGGGCGGGGGGGGGGGGGGGGGGGGGGGGGGGGGGACCCCACAACCCACCCCCGCCCCCCCCCCCCCCCCCCCCCCCCCCCCCAGCGTTACAGGTATGGGGCTCAAGTGTGGTTCTAGATTACTGCAATTCCTTGCAACGACTACACATGAGTCCTCCATTGCCCATTCTGCATGGTATGTGCGTGGCACTAGCCGTCCTTTACGCGGCCACGGCACAGCTCTCCTGGAATGGCGGCAGCAGTAACGGACGACGACCGGCGCCGACGTCTAACGAAGCGGTCAGAAGAGGGCCTGTCAACCTCTGAGAAGTTGCATTCTCGAATACTTTTGCGTATTCGTCACATTTGCCTAAACCTGTTGGCAGTGGCGCGCAGTAGGTAAGCCGGTTAGTCAAATTGCAAACGTAATAAATAACACGGACGTGACCGACCGTCAATATAACCTATTTTGGCAGACGCTCGTAATTTCAGTAGTGCGAATGCTACATCTGCAGGGAGAGGGGCAGGTATCTATCTGGAGGGAGGGTGGCGGGATAGATCACATTTTAAACGGCACTCATCACATACAATTCGGGTGTTGGCACATATGAAACGGGACTGTCACATATAAATCGGCACTATCACAAATACCCAGCAGTTCCACATATAAATCGGCACAATCACATATAAATCGGCACAATCATATATAAATCGGCACAATCGCATATGAATCGGTACTATCGCATATAAATCGTGACTCTCACATATAATCGGCCAGTCAGCGTGTTTGTTCCCCTGCTTACAGAGAATCGCCAGGCACACGAACTATTAGAGTGTTTGTGTCGGCAAACGAGCGCTTGTGTGTGTCTTATGACCAGGCAAAATCGGTCTTCGAAGTGAAGGTTGTCGCAAGCGCTAGCAGGGAAGGGGCACAGCCAGCCTGAGCAGGAGCAAAGAATATGGGGGAGTGTTCATCCCACTTACAGTTTGCACTAAAACTCTGTCGACGTCGCGCCTGGCGGGTCGAAAACTGAGGCTTAGCGCGACCACCAACTTCAGGGCGCGCTCCGCGCGCCCTGAAGTCGGTCACCGGTCGCGCTAAGCTTAAGCATCGACCCGCCAGACTGCGACGTCGACTGACTCTTGTGCATGGTGGGCGCAGGGCGAGCCTAAGCATAGCCTAATTTGGAAGGAATATTCTGTGTCCGAAAGAAATGTAACGAAACACGAGACGGCCATTGCTTCACACATATGATGTAATGCAATTTACAGTTTTAGAATACGCGAAAGAAAGCATTCGGTTCATTTTAACGGCCGCTGCCCAGTGTGAACGCGTTTACGCCTACAAAACCATTAATATGCGCTAGTACCGAAATATATGTGCAAGCACCAAATTATATGTGCAAGTACCGATTTATATGTAGAAATGCAGCTTATGTGCGCAAGTACCAGAATATATGTGGATGTGCCGATTAAAATGTGACATGTCCCGTTTAATATGTGACCCGTCATTTTCCCCCTGGAGGGAGACACTGAAACATTTCGACAAGAAGCCTCTGTCTGTACATGTTACATGAGTTGTACAAGAGTACTTCGTTGCTCGTCGCTGAAACATTTCGACAAGAAGCTTCTGTACATGAGGTTGCAAACAACCTAATTCAAGTTGACACGGACGCGCGTGTATGGAACTATGTAAGACACCACACAACACTATCATCTACACTTCAGTGTACATGTTGCGTGACACTGAACTGCAATACCGCGCCTCAGATCCATCATACAAAACGCTGAAGCTGCTTCTGCTCCGCTTCACAGTTGAGAGCAGTTGCAATGCGGCGGCGCGCAGCCGCCTGTCCAAGGCGAAGTCGATAACGGGATCCAGAAGGTTCTTCAGCACAATGAACAGAATGGCCACAGGATAGGCCAGAAAGACGGCCCTGTAGTCGTTGGTGATCTCGCACGTGCGCAGGGCGAGGGCGAATTTGGCGAAGAACGCCAGAAAGGGTAGGTAGCCGACGGCGAAATTCAGGATGCTCCCGAAGATTCTCCAGTGGAAGCGGCGGCGGCCGTCGCGACCGCTTCTCGAGCGGTTCCTTCGGTTCCTCGCCCTGTGGAGAGCGACGACGACGCAGGTGACGCCGAAGGCGCCGAACACCGAGAGATAGGCGAGTCCGAAGAAGCCGGCCATCACCCTGAGCTTGACCTTGTACTCTTCCACGCAGCGCTCGCTGTCGTAGCAGAGGACGGGACCCATTCGGAAGGTGGTGATGTGGCGCACCATCGAGTAGAGGGCGCCAGACGCCACCACAAGGCAGACAGTCCATGCGCCAGCGATGAAGGTCAGACAGCGGGCGGTGGTGACGCTGGTGCGGTAGTAGAGGGGCCAGACGACGGCGATCAGTTTGAGACGGCAGAGGCCCGAGTAGGTGACGACAGAGTCGATGACCGACCCGTAGAGGAAGCAGAAGAGCACGGCCATCAGCAGATTGGAGAAGGAGGCGCCGTCGGCGTCTTCTGCGGACGACTTTGATAAAAGGAAGCAGAAGCCGATGGCGACCACGCAGCAGTTGGTCATCAGGTCGGCGATCGCTCGATGGATCAGGAAAACGGCCGGCTTGGAAGGGACCAACTTCTTTCGCCGACCGTAACAGACGCTGCAGAGAAATGCGGCGCCGACCAGACTGGCGATGAATGAGAGGACGACGCAGACAACAGAGAGACTGTAGGAGACTTTTAGCGTCGATTCCATGCCGTTCATTAGTTCGTCGAGTTCGTCGGCCGTCATATCGGAGGCGCAAGAGCTCCGCAAAAGCCGCGACAAGTTCACAAAATGAGGTGTTTTCGGCATGCTTCAGTTTTTAGGGCCGACCAGAGGTTTCAGCAACAGGAAGCGAAGGTGTGGTGCTTTCTAGGTCGCAACGGATGATCTCGGCAAGTACAGCACATTAGACACTGTAGACACCGACGTCGTTCAAGCGCACTCAAGCGTACCCATACATACGGGATGTGTTTTCCACTCAGGTGAAATTGGTCGACGTTGAGACCCTACGGGGGATTTAGCCTAGGGGTTCTATTGTAATGCCCATTTCGCCGATTGGATCGCTCTCGGCGCCAGCGAAAACGAAGCCAATCTTTAGAGGGCTGCTGCAGGTGTTTGATAGAGCAATTGGGTACATACAATAGGTATGTAAATGTACATGACATACATTGAGTAACGTACGTGTCGAACGGAAATCTTGTCGGCCACATCGCAATGTCTCTCAGCAGCCTGATCAGAGACCGTCACGAAGGAGGAATAGACGCAAACTAATAAACATTAATTTCTGGCGGAATTGATCTTAAATTCCGTTCATATTGATGGCCACATTAGCACAAAATGGCGGCGCCGAGCATTATACCATTCAGCGTATGTGGCTGGTTCGACAATGAATGAATGATTGGAGTCAAAACTACAATACTGAATTTGTAGTGCGAACAGAACACCGACTTTGTATTGTACACTGGCGAGTGGTGAGCGGTGTCAACGACTGAACAGCGATCACAGCATCAGCACCAAGCCTATGCGTCTCTGTCTCTGCTATCTACCGTACACCTCTCCATCCGAATATCTTCACGGAAAGTGCTTTCTACTTGCCCCTTGGCGCTCCTGCCGATCACAGGGCCGGCGGACGGACCTGGTTTTTTTGGTTCTGGTTATTCCACAGGTTGGGCCTCTGCTGTTAGCGTTGACTGCGATGGCGGCCGTCCTTCGTCGTCCTGCGGTGAGGCGCAAAGTGCCTTGCGTACGCGAATGTAGTATGTAGTCGACCACGTGAGAGTCAACTCGACGATCTGCTCCTTGAGTCGAGCTCAGATCACAATACTGTAAGCTTGTGTCCTACAGCGAAGACTGTCGGCGGGACACGTGTTCTGCACCGTTGAGGAGGTCGACGAGGCCTGGCGTTGAGAGCTGGGTACCGTCAGTCGCATACTGTTTTCCGAACTGTTGCTGGAAAAGCGATTGAAGAGCTGCAGATCGCCCGATTCACCTGCAGACATACTGTACTGTATGTGCGTCCCTACAGCGTTTTGCCCTTCACCGCAGCCGCTACTCATTTTACTTTGGTTGAGCTTTCGACGCTCAATCGGCGCCGTCGTCAGAGCCTCGAATTTCTAAGGAAGTCTGCGATCGCTCGATTGCCCATGAAATCGCCGGTTTGAAGCGGACCAACTTCCTTCTTTGACACTAACAGACGCTGGCTTCAGAGAACCATACTGCCAATCAAACTGACTTCAAAGGATAGGGCGACGCACACAACTGAGAGGAGCTAAGACTTCCAATCCAACGTCAATTCCAAGCCAAGCCACTCATTAGGTCATCGAGTCCGAGTACCCACCTAGGCAGTTAGGTTGGTGCTACACGAGCTCCGCTAAAGCCGCGACTAGTTGGCACCGTTAGGTGTATATTCGGCATGCTTCATTTTGGAGGCCGAATAGAGGTTTCAGCGAAAAGCAAGATAAGTATGCGTGTTACGCACGACCGATCGATCCTTGTCTTGAGTCAGACTCTAAGGAGATTTGGCACCTGAATCTGTGTTTCTGACGGAGCTCACAGACGTTGTATGTACATCGGACTGGCGAGCAGAGTCAACCACTGAACAGCGATCACAACATCAGCACCAAGCCTATTCGTCAGAGCGTCTCTGTCTCTCTCGACTACCGTACACATCTCACGTCAACTGTCTTCACAGAAAGGGCCTTCTACTTCCCCTTTGGCGGCTGCTTGGCGCCCTTCCCTGTCGCAGGGGCGGCTGGCGCTGCGGGGGGTCTTTGGGGAGACCTTCTGGGGGTGTTCCTCAGCTGGGGTCTCTGCTGGTAGAGTTGACTGCGGTGGTGGCCGTCCTTCGCGGCAGCGTGCGAGGCGCACAGCGCCCTGCGGGCCCGAATGTAGTCGGCCACGTGGAGAGTCAACTCGACGATCTGCTCCTTGGCCATGGAGAAGATCAGACGCTCCTTCGTCGCCTCCCCGTCCGGATTGTTGCTAGCTGCCACTGCCGCTCCTCCACTACCACCGCTGGACTTCTTGGCGACGGCCGCCGGTGGCCGACTGACCGTCAACATGAAGTCCTCGTGGTAGCCGCCGAAGGAGAGGATCGACGAGTAGGGGTAGCTGGCCAGAGGATCCTGGAAGTCAAAGCACACGGTTTCTTTTGCGGTAAATCATGCGCGAGCTACACGTTGCTTGTACTAACTACGCTTCAGTTAACACATCTTAAAACCTCAGCGATTCTAAATCTGAATTTGCCGAAGGAATAACACAACACGCTAATACGCAGGTAGAGGAAGAGGATAAATTATGAAGTTATTTTATTGAAACATATCCATTCTCTGTACTAGAGAGAGGTAGACATATAAAACTCGTACCAACGCAGGCGTGGCCGAGAGCAGATGAATTCCTCTGTCGTTGCAGGCGAGTCTGACGGCCAGATCGTTGCGATGTCGCATAGCTGCTGGATAGAGGGAGCCGCAGCCGAACAGACGCCATCGTCGCATGACACTCAATAGAACGCGGCCGCACTCCGACCGACCCGTCCCGCGCAGCTCCTGCCAGTGGGCTCGCACTCGTTGCCTGCAAAGGACGATTGCCTGCTCACTGATTGGTTGTTCGAAATCAGTGACGAGTCAAATGAAGCGCACCTTAGATTGTTCCTGACGACCAACTCGGCCAGGCGCTCGGGATAGAACCTGGCGAGGATCTGGTCGATTCTCTGCGCTTCGGCGGACGCTTCAGTGGAGGAGAGGTCTCCGAAGTGCATCTGAAACGTTAGAGGATCGGCCAGTTGCATACCAATGCATCTCCTCAGAGGTTATGGGCTTCAATGTAGCGCACCTGAGCGAAGAGTGCGCAGAGTTCCTGGGCCAGTTCAGGGGACACTGGGACGTATCCCTTCTTCAGTTGATCTCCCAGCTGATAGGCCACGAATATCCTCTCCTTCTCCGTCTCCCCCATCGACAACTGCGACCAGTAGAACCTGGAGACGAACGCGTAAGTGAATTTGGCAGTTCGGCGACGACAAAGTGTACGGTACCGTTGCTTCAAAGAGATCTTGATGACACGCGAAGAAGACACAGGGCCAGTCTTACTGTCCCTCATCTGGCGCTCCCAGCGCGACAGCACGTCGCAGATCTGCAGTAGAAAGACACTTAGGACTTCGCATCCTGTCTATGTGGTGAATGGCGCAAAGCATATCAAAATGCTTTATCGACGTCATATAACATCGCTGTGAAGAGACAGTGGTGTTTAGCAAGCGTTCGTCGGAGCAACTAACATGTAGTCATACATCGCACGAAATTGTGGTGATGCAGCGTTGTACGATCGCAGCAATGTGCCACCTTGTGCTTATGTTTGAGGGCCAGTTGTGAGGCGTCGTCGCAGTGTGGCGAGTCGCAGAAGAGGGAGAAGCCGGAGAGAAGGGGCTGGCGGATCTTCGCCTTGCTGCAGGTCGCCTGCAGACACTCCATCACGCTGCTGCTGCCGTCGAACTCCACCACCTGTGACGTTCATATTGAGTCATTGCAGGAAGAGCACCAAAGCACATCACTCCATCTTTCTTACCAGGTTGTCTCCATCCGGCAGCGCCACAGGCAAGGAATGCGGCAGTGAGTGGGCACAGGGATTCCTTGTCAGCAGTGACGTGATCTCCACCTTGGACGGAGCGCACTTGCGATGACCCGTCTGCTGGCAGCGAGTCAGCGCCGACTGACAGTACTCCGCCATGCTGGCCTCGTCGCTGCGCCTTCAAAGGTTGTAGAGATGTTTCAGGTGTTTTACTAGTAAACGCGCGATTAAACCTCTATATGTTCGAAATTTCTATTAGGAGCTGTCACGCGTCGCCAAGAACTCACCCCAGCGCTCTCTTCCTCTCCAGGTGTTTTCTCAGAAGCCAGAGGACGTCATACTGGTTGGGCAGTCTCAAAGAGCATGCCAGAGCCAGTAGTTTCCAGGCCTGCAGCGTGTGTTTGGCCGCCCCATTTGTCAGACGGATGAGGTTGGCCAGCAGCTCTCCCACGAGCTCGTTGGGCTGCTTCATGGCTTGCTCGAGCACATTCTGGGCCAAGTCGATGTGGTAGGCGATCCCTGACGCTTGCATGGGAATGGAGTCGAACAGGTTGCAGGACTGAAGTAAAAGTCCAGTCGTAGAATCATTGTTGTCGGAACAGAATGCAACAACGCTAAATACTGTACCTTTCCCAGAGCAACAGCGTCCTTAACGAGAGCAGCGTTACTCGAAGGCTCCCCGAGTGTCAGCACTGAGGTCTTCTGATTCTCGTCTTTGGAGGTCAGCAGGAGGTCCTTCCAGAGGTCGCTGCCACTAATGTCTTGCTCGGCCATCAGCCGTTGAATGAGCACTTCAAAGGAGGTCCCGTAGAGTTCGCCATCCTTGCTGGCCAGCCTCAGATGGTACAGCCACTTGTCCTGGAACAAGAACAGAGTATTATGCCAGCTCAGAAGTTTTGAGAAATTCATGAAACGCTTGCCTTCTCCTCTCTGCTCTGGAAGACGAGGTAGATGGGCTCGTCCTGCGCAGAGCAGCTCTGCAGGAGGGAGATGCTGAACTCCTGGGGACTGTCACTGGGACCCTTGTTGGCCAGAGTGGAAGAGGAGGAGGAGGAGACACGTGAGGCAGAGAGATCGTCGTCGTCGGCGCTGCTGGCACCGCTTTCGTCTGAGGACTGTCCCCTGAGGACCTCTGACACTTGGGCCCCCTTCAGCATCAGTTGGGAAGAAGCCACCTGAACAGGAGCGCGGAAATGTTTCGGGCTTGACACTGAAGTTCCGTTATTACGGCATATTGCGATACCATCGCAAACAAGTTTGTCAAATCAGGTCCAGGCACACATATGTATCTGGCGCTTCCGCACCTTGACGGTGGGAGACTTGAAGAAGAGCAGCCATCCGTCTTGAATGGCGCCGAAGTAGCGTCTGGACTGGCCGAATTTCACCTTGTTGAGCCAGCCCCTCACGGCCGCTCGACACGGGGAACTCGTCAACGCGTCAGTGGGCGCAGTGGACATTCTGGCACCACGAATGGCCAGTTGAAACGCTAAAGTGAAAGGTTGAGACAATGTACATTGGTAGTTGTCAAACCACCGATTCGTTGACATATCCTGCCAAGAAAACTACAGTACCTCTTATCCATTCCTCAGTCGACTGCGAACTGTCCCCCGTCAACTGGTACTTGGACTTCTCAGTGACCAGCTGGAAGCCGGCTAGACCGCCGTTCTTGCCGCAGATTTTGGAGACTGACGTTATGGTTTCCACAGCGATTTTGGTCAAGGCTGTTTCGCCCTTGGAATGGTCCTTCTGAAATTCATGGTCTTTACTCTCTGGATGGCTTCGCATTACTAGTAAGTCGAGATGCATTTGCCTGAGATTTGTAGAGGGAAACCCGCCCGTCTTGAAGCACCACCCAGCGGCGCTTCAGCGACTTGATTAACCCGTCGGACACTGACATCAGATAGCCGCTCTTCTCAACCTGAACGAAGTTCGCATGTCCTACTTATGTACCCAGGGGTAGGAATGTACGCAGACAATTCTATTTAGCAATCGTCATCGTAAATCGTCGTCCGCACTTGTTCACTTGGTGAACTATTTAACCTGCATATCTCGTACTGAAATTGTTGTAGTACGCAGCGAGTGTTAGCAGTTAGCAATCATTACCTGTCTTGGACTGGCCACGATGGAGGTCTGCATGTCGACGGCGTCCAGGAGGTCGGGCTGATCAAAGGAGGCATCTGGAGGGATGGCGTAGTCGTTGTCGCCGGTGTCTTCCTCGTCGTCGCTGCTGCTGCTGATCCTTCTGGGAGTCTGCTGCTGACTCGTGCTGATCACTGGGTCGTCTGGAATGCTGGTGGTCTTGGCCCGGGTTGAGTTGGACGGCTTGCGCCCCGAGCCGCTGGAGCTCCCAGAAGTGTAGGGATGGGAGCTGGAGTCGGGGTCAGTGGAGGAAGATGGGCCATTGCCTTTGCCAGAGGCTGCGCCCTTTGACTTCGTAACCCTCTGAAAGGGAGAAATGTTTCAGTCGGTCGTAATAGTAAGTGGGATGTCGGGCGTTCACTAATCACGCTCAACAGCCTCAACAACAGGCGGGCCACTGTCCCTCATCCATCACGCTCAACTACCAAAGTTGCTCCTCACCCCGTGTCTTGCGGTGAAAACAGGCAGCGAGATATTCTGCGCCGTTGGAGAGGACGACGATGTCTGCCGTTGAAAGCTGGGCACCATCAGTCGCGCACTGTTCTCCGAACTGTGACTGGAGGAGCGGTTGAAGAGCTGCAGATCGCTCGACTCACGCGGAGACAAGTACGCTCCTGCAACGTTTCATCATACTTTTCCCCCGCCCACCCAACCAAAACAAAAAACAAAAAAACAAAAAAAAAAACAAAAAAAAAAAACCAACAAAACAAAAACCAACAAACAAAACAAAAAAACCAACCAAAAAAAAAAAACACCACCCAAACCACAAAAACAAAAAAACCCCCACCCACCTTCTTTGTGCTTCACACATTCGTTTACGATTGTAGTACCATACCTGAAGCCGAAGACGTCCTCTTCTGCTCCGAGGCTTCCAGACACTGCAACGCCAGCTGGTGTAGCTTCTCCTCCTGAACAATCGCTTCCATTGGTTTCACTGGGAGGGAAGGCGGCCAGTCACTGTGCCCCTAAGTGCGTCAATCACTCACCAGCTTGCTCATGGAGGGGGACGAGTTGAGCACCAGACCCATATTAGGCGCGCCGTTGTCATGGTGCGCCTTCGGTGGCTCGTTGGCGTAATGGGGCTCCTCCTGGCGGTAGGTCTGCAGCTCGGTGATGTTGACGTAGTCCGGGAAGTCGTCGTAGTCCTCCTCGTCGTCCAGGACGGATGGGGCGCCCATCAGATTGCACATGGAGTCGGTGATGTGCAGCGTGCTGGAGGGAGGGTGGTTGCTGCGCGCCGTCACCAGCTCCAGACTGTCGCGCTCGATCTCCAGCACGTCGGCGTCGTTCAGCAGACGCGCCTTGATGATGGCGCCGCCGCCGCCGCCGGAGGAGGAGTCGAAGTAGACCTGCTCCTGGCCGGGACTCCTCCTGGGGGTGGGCACCGGCTTCCGGGGCAGGGAGTTCGAGTTGGAGTTCGAGGAGCGCCTCAAGGACATCTTCTCGTGAATGGCGCTCCTGGGCAGCGAGTGGGTCCTCTGGAGCTCGCTGGAGTAGTTGGGATTGGGCAGACGCGCCTCCAAGTTCCCATTGTCGTGGCCTGCTGCGCGAGCGGCGCTCTTGAAGTAGTTGTTGTTGCCCACCAGCTGGCTCTTGTGGTAGATCTTCCGGGTGGTCTTGATGGAGTTGGTGGAGCAGCTCAACACCTGCTCCGCCGTGGTGGGAGCCACCCTCTGTCGCGGCCTGGCACAGTGCTGCTGCTGGACGGCGGCCGCCGCATTGCTGATCCACTCGATGTTGCAGTAGTCGCTGGTCATGCCGCTGTCGTCCGAAGAGGACTGGCCCGTGTCCAGGGGACTCACTGGCAGTGCTCCCTGAAAAGTTTCACAGTTGGCATTTTAGTCGCTAGCAATGCACAAAATTGAGTGTACTTAAACGTTGTGGTACATAGTATTGTGACAACAAAATATGAAATCCACAAATTCCTTTCCTCTACGGTGTATTCTCCAACCGGCGACGCACGTACCGTGACGCTGTGCGATAGCAGCGTCGACGAGCGCTCAGCGCAGACCTTCAGCAATTCCAACTGTCGTGTGCATCTCTGATTCTGGGCCCTGAGCTGCTTGTTTTGGTTTTCCAGCTGAAATGCAGGGAACGGGAGCAGGTGCGCGCAAGCAGAGTAGACTTATCAATCCTGGCCATCGGCGGCTGATTCACCCCCCTGAGACAGAAACACGGGAAGGGAAAAGACGGCCGCGTGTGGAATATGCGCCGAGTACAAAGTAGGCGCTCGCGAGGTGGATAGTAACCTTTATATAGAGCGAGATCCTCTGCGGATCACGTAAGATTTCATCACTGACAAGTGACAACAAGGTTGACTCATGGCCGCTCTAGGGATAATCCGATGTTAAGAGAGGGGGAGCGTGCCCTCCTCTTCTAAAGGCCGTCGCCCTTCGTATCACATAACCTACTCTACCCTGCCGCTCTCAGCTATTCATAAAGGGTGGAGGGCGGGAGGGGAAATCCGCTCGTCAGCTGAAGGGGGGCGTCAAACTACAATTGTGGGGGGGGGGGGGGGGGCAGGGGGGCTCTAGCTCGCGTTTGAAAGACCCCTTCCCTTCTTTCGCTTGTCACTCAACTCAAGACGGAGCGAGCTAGCCGGCGCAGCCGATAAGAAGCCTCAGTGACAAGCAGGGCGGCACGGGATTGAATCAGCGCGAAATTCAATGCCTTCCCCGCAAGCCTCTCAAACCGACGGATGAAACGGGAGCCAGTCTTTCCTGCTCTGAGGTCCGTAGATATTACTGGTTGGTTAGAGCGGCGCATTAACGGGCCGTCCACGCTAGCCGATAGTACGCACGCAACTTCCCTAAGTGGGGAAGTGGAAGAGATCTCAACGAACAAACAGATCCAGGCGCCATCTGCGTTCTGAAGAGCAACAATGGAACTTGTGCCACCTGAACAATAATCAACAAGCGCACATATGTAGTCCCTCTGAAACATCTCTGCGCAATGTGGAACTACATGCATACTGTACATACTGCGCCTTTTGGAACCCCAAGTCACTAACGCAAAACAAATCAGAGTTCAATCCTTCGTAAAAACCTGCCTCACTTAAAAAGGCGAACAAGCACTGTCACTGTATACAGCCACTTCCATCAGTGGCCGGGTGGCTGTTGTGAGCGCGTAAGTAATCGGTTACGCAGAGTCGTACGCGCGGGCTGGCGCTAACAGAATCGCCTGACAGATGGCCCCATGGAAGGAAGGGGGAGGGGGGGGGGGGGGGGGGTCGAGGCTGGTCAGAATTCGAATTCGGCAAATGGGGCGGCGGCAGCGACTATAGGTTATCGTCTGTCGGCGGAATGAAGACGTTGATCGGCAGTGACAAGGGCCCACTTCAATCAAAGCTCTCGCCAATCGGCGGCGGAAGATGAAATTATCTCGAGACAATCGCCTTTTTCTGCGCGCGCCCTGGGAGCGACTTTGCGCTTCTTGCGGGAATTCAATTTAGGGGGGAGGGGGGGGGGCACAAAGAGAAGGAGTGAAGCAAGACGCGCACAATGCACAGGTACAAATTACACACTTACATACACATACATGCCTGGTACAACTTATGTACGCACCTCGTTGAGTCGGTTGAGGACCCAATGCTTGATTTGGGCCGTCCTCTCCTCCACAGGACGACCTTCCTCGATGTGCAGAGAAGTCTTCTGAAGAAGAAAGGTTTTCAGATGGTCTTACTTCTAGTGAAATCGCCTCGCAAGTTCACTCATGCTATCTACCAAGCGAAACATCTGTCGCGCGCCCTTGGCGACACCTGCCTACCTAGGGGGCGGGGTTGTCTATCTGTCGCTACCTGCGATTTTGTCGCGGCGACAACAAACGAGGCGTGCGACGAAGAGGGCACTTGAGCGATTACGGACCGACTGACGACAGGTGTCGTCGACGACGACGGCGACTGCGAAAAATTCGCGCGCGATTACGCTCCGGCGCGAAAAAATCGCGCAACAGATGGCGAGCAGAAGCAACGAATTTGGGTAATCGCCTTAGTTGAAGAGATTGAGAAGCGTTTCGAAAACGCTACAAAAGTACAACGTCTGTCTAGATTTAACGGTAATCTCTCGATGGCGAACGAGCAACCCAAACGCCAATTAGCTATGATGCTTGCGCTGCACTAACAGAGGCCACCACTTGGAGGCAGCCAGAAGTCGACTTCACAGCATCACTACCAAGATCTAGTCCAGAGTGTATCTCATCCTGAGATCGCCTTCCAGAGAGTCACGTGTTCCACATACCAAGCTGGCGGTGCAGTCGCCGTCCCCTGGAATCGCAGGAATGGCCTTTGTCGCGCCGCCGTTGCCGCCGTTAGCGCCGCGGGCGGTCGTGGGGCCGCTAGTTGCCGCCGCTGCCGCCGCTGCAGTCCTCTTCTGTTGCTGTTGTTGCTGCTGCTGCTGGGGAGGAGGCGCTTGGGCCGTTCGCGCGCGGTTGTTGGCAGATGTTATTGGCGGCGCGGACGGCGCACTTTTTGCGGCCGCCGCCGCCTTCCCTTTCGAAGACGAAGTAGACGACGACGACATGTCTGCCGTTCCCTCCTCGGACAAAGAAGGAGGGGAGCGCGTGTGTGTGTCTGTGTATCGTCTCTCTTCTTCCCCACTCGTCGACTCTTCTTCCTCTCTTCCACTCTAGCAGGGCCGTCTTCCTGGATTGGCCAAGGATACAGACGTCTCGCGCGGTCTCTCTCGCTCCACTCTCTATCTATCTGAAAAGTGCCAAGAACGGGCCGTCCCGATTATCGAATTATGCGCTTGCGGCCCGCGCGCGCGCCCGTTCGCGCTCATCCTATTTTCGGCGCCGCTGCCGCCGCCGCATCGGAGTCAGACAAGCCACCCCATTGACCACTGAGAGACGGCGAGGGGAACGGCCACTACGGACGGCTGCATTATGCCAAGGGAGTCTGTATGTGTGTACAGGCATACGTACAGACGTGTGCGGTTCTTACAGACCCCGGGCGGGCACAAATTGCTTTCTCATGAGGGCAAAAAGTCGGCCGCTCGCGAACGAAAGGAAGCGCGGTGCCTGCGGCACACTGGGGCAGGAAGAGGAAGGGAAGAGCGGTCGATGCGGCAACAAAAACAACTTGCGCGCTTAGGACCCTTGTTGCTACAATTGTACTTGTATGTACCACGTACACAGGTGGCTAGGCTTTACCACAAAGCGTAACAGGGAGGGCATAAAAGTAAGCGAGAACATTAAATGGAAGTGATCACTTTGTCGTCAGATTGTTGATTGTCCGCAGTAAGCATTGAGCGTGTGCTGAATCGGACAGTCAAACTCTTAGAGTGGAAGATATCTTCGATGACCATGGTTTCATGGCAAGAACAAACGGCCCCGCCAGTCGGGACGCGAAGCCTTTTGCAACCCTTGCGTACAGCTGCATTACTCCACTGGTTCACAATACTGATGGCCTGTCAGATCAATCAGACAGACGTAAGCCGGCAGATTACTCCGGCCGCATCCGGCGAGAGTCAGCGCCAGTCTTCGCATCGAGAGCCCGCCCCGCAAGAAGGAAGTGACGGCGCGACGGCGAAAGAAAGAAAGAAAGGGAGAGAAGACGAAAGCCGATCTCCTGTCCATAAAAGAGAGACGGCGCAGAATTGGAGTCCATCCCATCCCTTTCTCTCTTCTCTCCTGTGGTGTGTGACTGCCAGCCAAAGGCAACAGTTCCGTCCTCTTCCTCTCAGAGCCAAGCGGACCGCGCACACAAACAGAAGAGGCAATAACGTCAGGGGCGAAGAGGGGAATGGAAATGGGCGGGCGGGCGTCCGACGGTCGATTTTGGGCCGACCGCCCTTCCCAATTCGCTTTTCGGCGCAGATTAGCGAAAACAACGTCACTAGCGCCCATCCGTCCGAAACTACCACAACAAGGTACCCAAAAATTTCGCATTAGTTCAGCGGACCCAGCACCAGCAGGCATTATTACTAAATATACACATCCACCCCTTTACATCCTTCCACTGTTACATCTTTCGCCTCTCGCGCGCTCGCGGTGACGCTAGCTAATTACGGGCCCGAGCGTCCACTGGAGAACGCCGTCCATTGGCGATGCAAAGGAGGTACACATTGTAGCCATACAGAACGCGGCTTGATTGGAACGACAGCAGCAGCAGAGGGAAAGGGTAGAACGTCAATGCAAAGGGGAAAGCCGAGTGACCGAATTGAGATGGACGAGGGCCAAAATGGCGCAACCGAGCCCAGCCGCCCCGTCTATTGGTCAAAACCTAGGTTGTGTGTGCACACGAAGGGTTCTGCCGCCCTTATCTCTCGCTGAGCAAGACAGACGTCAGAACAATCGTTTCGAGCGCCGAAGAATTAATCTATCTCTTTCTCGCAAGTCGGTCGTTAAACCGTTGGTAGAATAGAATCCCCCTTCGTCTTGTCGCATTGGTCAGTAGCTGCGGGCAGACACGCTTCCCGAAATCCTATCCAAGCGCTCCCATGGGGCGACGACGCATGCGAAGCACTTCCGCCCCTCTGTGCCGCCGCTTCGCAAATAAACAACGAGCGGCTGTGGTGGACGCCAAAATATCTCCCGCGGCCAGTCAGCCAGAGCCAAAACAGGCGCCAACCCCCGTCAGTCGAGTCGTGTAGTGACCATTCTGACTGGCTACACGATACAGAGTAGACGTTGAGAAGGCAGGAGGCACTCGTTGCGCCCGACACGTGTAGCGACCGAGCGATGAGTCCCGGGCAAAGGAGCGAATATCGACTAGCGAGAGCCACTGTCGATTTCACGCCAGAGTTCTTCCAGTTAGCGCCATGATGCGTTGGGCGAGTGATGAGCTACATACATAGACGAGACGGCACCCTCTGAGCACGACAATTGTAACCCGTCCAGACCAGAATGTAATGCACGCACAGGGCATACATAACATGTGCAAAAGGAGAACTCCCAATTCGATTTGAAGTTTTAATCAACCCTAAGTACCGACAGTGAAACATCACCCCAAAACAGGAAACTAGCTACTGCGGGCGTTCCTCGCACGACGGTTAGTCACTTGGCACGAAGCCGTTTGACGTGCGAGGCAGCAGAGCACAGACTCAGAGGTTTTCACCCTGGCTCCTAGGCGACAGTTGCGTCAGACTTCACGATTATGGGGTGTGTGTGACTGCACTCAGTGACTGACTTGGATATATCACTCAGTAATAGCAATTTTGGAATGATTCGGAAGGTACAAGAACTGAGGTCAACCCAGCGGTAGCGATGTCACTGAATCAAGCGGCGCTTAGCGGCGCAAACACATAGGGACGACAATTTCATTCAATTCGAAATGGACCAAACACTGCGAAGTGGAGCAACACCTCTTAAGAGCAAAGCCTGAAACATCAGGCCGTACTTCAACCACGTCCAACAATGTGAAACTCCGGTCCAACAAGCGGACCGCAAGAGTGAATCGCGAGGCGGAGGAGCTCATACGTCAGTTGCCGTTGCGTGACTCATGGCGGCCACTACCAGAGCAGTCTACGCATACTTTCCTCACAGGCGCTCTTTCGCTAGCCTCACTCAGGGCCTAGGTGGGTGGGTAGGCTAGCGGTGCCGCTGGCTTCAGAAGGAATGTCGTCTCGGCAGACGAAGAAGGGGAGGGAAGAAGGAAGAAGAGGAGTCACCCGCGAGAGAGGGGAGACGGCGCCGCTTTCTTCTTCCAACCGAGAAGACTAGACGAACGGACATGCTATTAGGCGGCGCGCGGCTGGGGAGACTTGGTTGGGGCTTTCTCCTTCTTCGGCCGGAGGATTAGGCCTGTAACTGGCGGCCGCCGCAGCCGCCCAGAAACCAATTCCAGTTCGATTTCTCCTCCAATGTCTCACGGCTGGCGGAGGAGGGAGGGACACGGCTTTTCGTTTTCCTTCTGTTTTTCTGGCTTCGGAGGAGGGAATGGGCTTCGAGCTGGCCACTTGAGCGCGCGAATATCGATCGGGCGTCACGTCACGCGCCGCCGGCGGCGCCCTTCCTTCTACGCCTGAGAAATTCATGGGACAACGGCGGTCCGGACATCAATCTTGCGGCACCTATCATTCCGTGATGTATGATCCGTGATCCGTGATGTGTGAATCCGTGATTCCGTGATGTAAACGCCGATCCGTGATGTAATCTCAATCGGGGGATCGATTCTGTGATGTACCGTAACCCGATTCCGTGATGTAAACGCCGATCCGTGATGTATTTTTAGAATAAGTTGGAGAATCGATTTTGTGATACACCATAATCAAATTTCGTGATTTAAACTGCAATAAGTGATGCAACTTCAGAATGAGATTCTGCGACGTATTCTCAGAATGAGTCGGAGAATCGATGCTGTGATATACAGGGTGTCCCAGGTATCTATCCTGGGTTTCAATCGCTAATAATTTTCGCATTTCGCAACGAAATTCAACCAAATTTGCACAAAATGTACACACATTTGAGGAATTTTTGTGCGCCATGTTTCAGCTTGTTCCGACTAAAACGGCCCATATGGCAAGGGGTTGTTGAAGATTCGTCAATTTTTGCAGTGAGCTTACGCTTAGGCTCAAGCTTAGGTTCAGGCTTAGGATTAGACTTCAATAAATATTGAAAAATATTTCTTACTGCGGACTCGCTCAGTCATACTTCTCATGCTCCGCTGCATTGGAGTTCACATGTACACATGTTGACATGTTCACATGTAATTGAGTGTCCGCATGCAATGACATTTATGCACCGTTTCTTCGCGGACACTCACGCACGCATGTTGCTGACTGCAAAGTCTGCCTGCGGAATGAGACAGCTAGACTAGGAGTGATCCATTGCATCACCTATACGTTATTATGCTCTACTTTTAGAGGAGAAACTCACTCGTGCTTCTCTACTCTACTGGTGTACGCGCGCGCACTCCGAAGATTCAAGGAATGTGGTCCCCTTGTTGCTAAAATGCAAAGAGGCGAACTTAGCCCAAGTCTAAGCCTAAGCCTGAACCTAAGCCTAAACCCTTTACATAATGGAATTCGACTACAGTATATCGCAGAATCGATTCTTCGACTCATTCTGAGAATACATCACAGAATCTCATTCTGAAGTTGCATCACTTATTGCAGTTTAAATCACGAAATTTGATTACGGTATATCACAAAATCGATTCTCCAACTTATTCTAAAATACATCACGGATCGGCGTTTACATCACGGAATCGGGTTACGGTACATCACAGAATCGATCCCCCGATCGATTCTGAGATTACATCACGGATCGGCGTTTACATCACGGAATCACGGATTCACACATCACGGATCACGGATCATACATCACGGAATGATAGGTGCCCAATCTTGCTGTTCTCTTGTCTGATGTTCTTCTGCTGGCTAGGTAACGCTTCGGTTCTTTGAGAGCACCTAACGTTGTCGATTTCACGGAGCCGATAAGTTGGAAACAACGAATGTTGGGCATTCGGCGTACCTGTAACCAGCAACGTATAATAAGTGGCTCTATTATGGACGCGGTGAAACATTGTTAACAGTAACGAGTCGATTCGAGCAACACCAAAGGTACAATATCGATCATTGTGCAATACCCGCCTTTTGGTTCTTCCTACAATCAATCAACCGACGTGAGACACTACAACAAGCGTCACGCAACGCCGCTCAACTCAGTCCGGTCGACGCCAGCGTTTCCAAAAGCGACTCCAATCGATCTTCTTCATCCGACGAAGTATCGATGTCGGCTGCTGCTACCGCGGCAGGTTTCGTGTCCGATTCGGACATGTTGGTCGTGCAAACCTCTGTCTTTCTCTCATCCGTCAGTTTTTGCTGTTGCTGCCAGCCGAACAGCCTCGCGGCGATCGGCAGTGTGCCCATTTCAATGCCGAAAACATTCAGTGATGAGCGCTTGACGTGACGCACGCGAGCGGCGCTTCCTTCTGAGACTGAAAGAAAATCCATAGTACCTAGCATGTACAACACCAAATACCTATAGCGCGGAATCAGAATCAGAACGTTTTCATCTCCAAGAGAACCAACCTGCAAACATCGTGAAGAAAGGAAATCGAACTCCATGAATCATGCAAGGTATATCACAACCCAACCCTTTCTTTCGGGCTGTCGCAGTGGCCAGCTGGAGTTCAGCCAAACGGTCGCCGTCGCCTTCTCCGCTTGCTCCGACTCCCTTCGCGAAGACCTTTCAGGCTTCTCCACGCCCAGATTCGAAGCGTTGCTGAAGCTCTTATACAGTAATACGACGCTCTTCGTTCGTCAGTCGATGTTCTACTGCCACAAAGTCCTAACACTGCAAGAATCAGCCGTTGGCCACTACTTAACTCCACAGTGAAACACCTCATCTGAAAGGACGAATGGCGTCTTTCCCAGTCCGGCTTCGTTGCGCCCTCGGCGCTCTCCTTGAGTCGCAGCACGGCCAGCGACGACCGGTGCTGCGAGAGAATCCGCGACAGCTCCTCCTCGTGAAGCAGCGTCGTGCCTACCAAATCGGCTTCATCGCGATTCGGCGTCGACTGCGGTTGAGAGTCCATGCTCGGAATCGTCGCGCGAGGAACTTTGTGGGAAGAAAGACGACTGACTGAGGCGTATCACTTAGGGCGGTTCTCTTGCGTCGTCGCTAATGGAAGGCCGTTTCATCGAGTGATGTGAGCTCATTTAGACGTGTCTGCGAAACGAGCAACCCATTAGTTAATGTGAGTACCTAAGAGTAAGCGCGGATGAACTCGGGCTACACCAAAAGGACAATCATGTATGAGAACCCTGCCTCACTCAGCAACCCACTCAAACGAGTATTCGGACTGCCTACTGTTCAGACCAGTGCATGGCTAGCGTAAGTACTGTTGACTCTCGATCGTTGTTGGAAAGGAAGCGACAGTACATGCATTAGCCTCACAGTTGCACGTGTGGCGCATCAAAGAAAACTGGAGGAACACGTTTTTCGCGTCATGTAGGTCATTCGGTACATTTTGACGTTTCGGCGATGCCATATAACGCTCAAGGGTTCACTTGTCTACGATGAATCCGCGAAATCAAACGTCTACGTCAACGACAAAGCGATTGTTCAGTGGGTGGATGGCGCCATGTTGCGGAAATCGGCGGTCGCCAGTTACCGACACCTGACGCAGGTTCGGTAATCTGAAGGAAATCCGACGCTACCATTTGCTTTCTGCTTCCTAATTTTTTACGCGGACTAGAAACGACATGGCGCGCTTTCGTCTTCCACTTCTGCTAGCCTTGTGGTCGTTCGCCGCGGTTCGCGGCCTCATCCAGCAAAGTTGGAACGATATATGGTAAACAAATTGCGTTTTCTGCACTTTACATGGTTAGTTCACAGGCGTCCCGCGCCAACTGGCGCCGCCCTTCACCAACGTCAACATGTCCATGATTCGGTCGGGAAAGGACGCGCTGCCCGTCATCAGGGTTACTTGGGAAGCGTCGAGGGTGAGTCGTGGAAGTTTCACATACCTACCGTTTATCTTCTAATGATTCCCGGGTCTCTAATAATTCCCCGTCTGTAATACTTCCCCTGGGAATCAAGTACGATAAATTTATCCAACAAATTAGTAATTCCCTATGCCGGCAGATTAGAGTCATATTCAACTATGCAATATGCAATATGCAATATTCAATATGCAACATTGGGTAGTTGCATATCGAATGTTGCATATTGCATATGCAAATTGCGTATATGCAACTTTTCAAGATCTCAGTCAAGGTTTCTTAAGGATTCTTGAATATTGAATGTTGCGTATTGCATATTGCATATTGAATAGTTGCATATCAATGTTGCATATGTTGCATATGTTGCATAATTCTGTGCAAATGTTGCATAATTCACTTCAGAAGTTGCATATTTTAGTCAATTATGCAACTTGGATACGCAATTACGCAACATTTCCATCAGGATATGCAACATATGCAACATCGATATGCAACTATGCAACATTCTTTACGCAATATTCAATTACGCAATATGCAACATTGCGAGCTACCGTATATCGCGCTCTTTTAAACCAATTGATGGAGAGATAACGATCCGCGCGAGACCACAACCTTTGTGGCTATTAGTATTCCACGACCCAATGACCCAACCACCATCCGCGACCCAGTTCTGGACACCGGGCGCAGGTCCACTTCCGATGGCCGAATACGTCTATCTGACAATCACGCAGCCACATGCGACCACGTGACATCATTATAAACGATAATCTCATGTAAGCATATCAATTTGCTTTGATTTGGCACCAAATTATCCCAACTCGGTTGTGTAGATCCTGTGGAAGTTGCAGGCGTCTATCGTGTGCAAGTTTCGTCCATCTAGGTTAACTCACGCAAAAGTTATCAATATTTCCGATTTGTCGGATTAAAAAAACGCCAGTATTTGATTATACGACCGCACAAAAAAGTGTTGGAGTGGGCCCTAGGCCGGAAGTGCCGAAATTTCAGTCTCTGGGAGTTTGAAGTGCAGAATCGAGTATGAATTGAAGTCGTCCCACTGTGGAACGTAAAATAGATACTTAGTTAAACGAACGGTTGAGTGCAGCGTGGTCGAATGATAAGCTCGCGTGGTCGCGTGACACTCTATGTGGCTGCGTGATTGTCAGATAGACGTATTCGGCCATCGAAAGTGGACCTGCACCCGGTGTCCAAAACTGGGTCGCGGATGGTGGTTGGGTCATTGGGTCGTGGAATACTAACAGCCACAAAGGTTGTGGTCTCGCGCGGATCGTTATCTCTCCATCAATTGGTTTAAAAGAGCGCGATATACGGTAGCTCGCAATGTTGCATATTGCGTAATTGAATATTGCGTAAAGAATGTTGCATAGTTGCATATCGATGTTGCATCTGTTGCATATCCTGATGGAAATGTTGCGTAATTGCGTATCCAAGTTGCATAATTGACTAAAATATGCAACTTCTGAAGTAAATTATGCAACATTTGCACAGAATAATGCAACATATGCAACATATGCAACATTGATATGCAACTATTCAATATGCAATATGCAATACGCAACATTCAATATTCAAGAATCCTTAAGAAACCTTGACTGAGATCTTGAAAAGTTGCATATACGCAACTTTGCATATGCAATATGCAACATTCGATATGCAACTACCCAATGTTGCATATTGAATATTGCATATCGCATATTGCATAGTTGAATATGACTCTAATCTGCCGGCATACTAGGCGCAGACCATCGACTAGTGGGTCAGGACGGGTTGCTGTAGGGTTACTGTAGGTGGTATTAGGGTTGGGTTACTGTAGAGACCATTATTTGAGAAGGTTACTGTAGGGTCCTTATTTGAGAGGGTTACTGTAGAGGTCCTTATTTGAGAGGGTTACTGTAGGGGTCTTTATTCAAGAGGGTTACTGTAGTCTTATTGGGGAGGGCTACTGTAGTCTTATTTGGATGACTACTGTAGTGGTGACAGCCATATGGGGTTCTAAAGGGCTTTTGGAGAGGTGTTAAACGTTTTCACACCTCTGGACCGGTTTTTTGGAGGTGTGAAAATCCGGCCAAATCGCCACAGGTACTTTTCACACACAGAGACAGACAGAAACACGAACGGACAATAGCGTCCGTATATATACTCGCCGCGCTGGGGCGCGGCGAAACAAGCCACTGTGAAGATTGGCTACTTAGTGATGACAAGAGGGGTAACCATGTAATGTTGTAATCGTGCGCTGCCAATTATTCAACATCAGGCGAAACACTTTTGGCATTAATGTAGGCAAACTGGTTTCTCCATTACGACGCCTCCCATTCTTGGCACGATCCCAAATCTTTCCATGGTGGGACAGTGAATGTTTGTGGAGGCAGACTGTCTGTCTGTGAGAAGTCGGGCGCCTTCGGTTATCGAGCCATTTGCAGTGCTCGAGACCATCCTCTACCCCCGACACAGCTGTTGTAGATTGACCAGCCCTATTGATTGAGGGCTGCTGATCTGTTGAATGGCCCACCCTGTAGCACTCTCCCAATCCTTCAGGGGAGGAGGAGGACGTGTTGGACAGTGTGCTGAACGAGCAGGCGATGGCCGAGGACGCCGACGACGATGAAGGGGAAGAAGAGGGGGAAGAAAAGGAAGACGACGACCACTCTCCCTCCAAGGAGGATGGCGCCAAGGTAGAAAGAGGGACGCTGTCTCGCTCTGATCTGCTAGTAGTTGTAGCTCTCTTGTGGACTATTGTACTCTTGCAGAGCGCAGAGGCAGCGGCAGAGGGAGAGGAAGTAGGGACGCCTCTGAACAGTGAGGACGACCAATCGGACGAAGAGGACGCTGACACCATCTTTGACGCCGACAACGTCATTCTCTGCCAATTCGAGAAGGTGAATTGCTTTGGCTACTCTAATGCCCTCTTTCAGTCACTTTCTATTCGTGGGCTTATAATTAGCCACGGCTACACTATTAGCTACCCGGTTTCATTTGTGTACGTCATTCTCTGCGCATTTAAGCGGCCTACAACAGGTTGAAAGGTACTATGGGTACAACAACGAAAGGCAGGCGCGCGTTTCGCGCGTTGGCCAAATTGTGTGGGGCCACAGACTGAGCAGTGGTAGCTTCTCGTGTAGTCGCATGTGAGTGTTGCAGATCGGGCGTACGCGCAACAAGTGGAAGTTCATCCTGAAGGACGGCATCATGCATCTGAATGGAAGGGATCACATCTTTCAGAAGGCCACTGGGGAGGCCGAGTTGTAGTGTTGATTGTGATACACCAGCCTTCGTTTCGTTGTTGGCTGCCGATAGGGTGACACACACACGCACGCACGCACTGTATACTTTCTCCGCTGGTCGTTGTGATCGATTCCTTCCCGAGTCGGCTTTACTTCCCCTTGCTGGGCGTTAGAAAAAGCAGCTACTACTGATAGTAATTCGTGCTCTGACGCATCTTCGGCCAATGGTAACTCGTTGGGTTCAAGTCTGTTGTTGTCTCGTTTCTGTTTTGTTTGTGTTCCGCTAGGCGCTATGGTTTCGCGCACAGTAGATGGCTTGCCGTGTTTAGGTGGTTGAGACAATGTGGACAGCGTTGGCGACTGTGATTACGGTGTGTGGCTTACGGTATGGAGAACATTTTCCGTTTGTTTGCTTCATTGGTTCGTTTGGGGAATGTATGGAGAGGGATGATGCTCGTTGGCTTGTTGGAACCAGTCTTGTCGATTGTTCCTGGGTACAAATTGTACCTAACAATTTGTACCCCTAAATTGTTAACAATTTAGGAACAATAACAATTTGTTCCACTGCTTCCAGGAACAAAGCAATAACAATAACAAATGAAATGGCTCCAGAACAAAACAATTTGGGAACTCATAAATTGTTCCTAAATATTTCTGAATGTCGGTCAAAGTATGCAGTAATCCACAGCAGTTATGGAGCAAATATCATATAATTTGAGAATATTTCGTTATTCACGCCGCAATTCGTTTGATTTCATGGAAATACCACTTAACGAACTTCTGCCCTACGGCACCCAATCTTCCTAGGAACAATTTAGGTACAATTGTTCCCAAATTGTTAACAATAACAAGAACAATTTGTCGAAATTGGTGAGGAACAATAACAATAACAAAACAATTTACAAAATTAAGAAGTGGAACAAAACAATAACAAAACAATTTAGAAAAATGTGGTACAACGACAAGACTGGTTGGAACACACCTTTAGCCGAGAAAGGATTCAGAACCGTTGCAGATCCGTTCCAAAAACCCTTTTCAGCCAATCCGTTGCATTGCCATGGAATCCTCGTTGTTGCAATACCATTATCTGTTGCACCGCTTAATTGAATCGGCATTGGTGCTTGGTCGGATATCTTCACGGGCGGAAACAGCTTGGCTTGAAGTGCGGATGTCTTTCCTAGCCGACTGCAGAGAGAGAGAGAGAAGCGGACCGCGTGTGGAGCAATGAATCGTTGGCGATTACAGTGCGTACACTTGGTATACGTTAAATGTTCGCCGGGAGAGACCGTCTTAGTGCGGAGTATGGGTTGTTCGTCGTTCAAGTTGTGTCGCTGAAACCGTACCTCAATCGAGTCGAGTTCTGGTCAGGACGCCACGCGGCTATGTGGTACATTCGACTTGCTAAGCACCATTAGCCAAACAAAGAAACTGGCCTTTCTATTGAGTTGGTGTGACAGATGTGTAATGTGCACATGGTCGGATTGGTGGAGTATGTAGTGTTGGCCCAACTTCTCCTGGGTAGCAATGAGCAGTGCCAAGAAGTACACCAAAGATGTTTCAGACGGTTCTGTAATGTCGTGGCTTTCTCCAACTTGCCATTCATTATCGAATTCGATTTTCGTCAGAATTTCTGCGAGTTCTACGTTTAAAAGGAACGCCAGTCAATCATCCAGCCGTCGTCTGTTCATAGGAAGTGTGGAAATGTTACCTACGTAAAGTCAGGGCTGTTTTGAAAAGTGATTTGCCTAAAGTCGTTCAGAAAGCTCTCAGAAATGAGTGACGGCAGCAGCGCCGTCATACCACTGTCTATAGAAGTGCCATAGCTACGTGCCTACGCTACCCTACTGCAACTGAGTGGTCCTATATTCAAATCCCCATCTCAGTCGGCCTTGACAAAAACGTGCGTGCGTAAGTTGGGGCAGCAGTTTGATGCACTCAGCTAAATCTGGTGGCATTCTCCAAAAAACTCCGCTAATTTGTCTCTTTTGAAATTCGAATGCAATAAGATGCTTGCGAAAACTCGCTGTTTAGCTCGAGTTATTCAAATTTGACGTGCGACTCGTTTGTCTTGGACACTCGGTACAATGGAAGATGTTTCTGCCTGAGGATTTGAGACGTCTGTATCGTTCAAGAAGCGATAGTGATGCTTTGATAGAGACACGAATGCAGTGCAACAGTTCAGGGCTGAGTGCGAGCACTCCAATTTGCACTACAATGTCTATCATCAAAACGAGAACACTCGGCGTCAACAACAGCCGTCGTCTGTCCATAGCAAGTTTAATGTAGTTGCATGAAAGCCAGTGAAGTGAATCGCCCAACAAATTGCCTCGCTCTGCGAAAGAACAACGGCGAAACCGCTGAGAAAGCTCCACGAAGTGAAAGCGACAACAAAGTGGCTTCATTCAAGGCTATAAGTTCATCCCACTGTCTAGCCTACAGTGAGCTCCAATTCGAATTCCTAACTCAGTCGGCCTTAGCTGGGACGTGGGTCGGTTGAGGCAAGACGAAGCGGGAGACGAGGGCGGGCACCGGACAGCCACTGGGCACATCTGGGAAGCCTTCAGTGGCCCCAGCCATGTCCACGTGCAGGAACTTGAGAGGATGGGCCGAGTCCGTGCCTGCAACGGTTTGATTACTACCTACTGCAGTCTGCAACAGTAGTCAGCGACAACTTGTGCAAAGCTTCAGTTTTTTAGTACCAACCGTGTTCGTCCAGTCTCGATCCCATGACCATGAAGGCACCGGGCCCATTATGACCTCTGCAGGTCTGCACCGAAGGCTTGTTGTTGCCCTGACGAAGGTCCTCGTACTCGCACTTGCCACGGTGGAAGTCGTAGTCCTGCAAGGTAAAGAAGTGGGTGTAGCGGTAGTTGGAGAGAAATAGGAAGTGTGAGGACTGACAATACACGTTTCAAGACGTTTAAATAAGCGTTACCAGTGGAAGTGTAGCCAGTGGTAAGGTCGTCACCCAGCTGCAAATGCAAGCAACCACAAATTTCCACCTCTTTCCTCAGACGGGAGATCTCGACCATGTCTCCGATGTCCTCCCCGGCCTTCTGAAGCAATTCCCCTTCTCTCTGTTGTCTGGCAGGTCCGTTCTCCATGACGGCGGAGTATCCAGGCCCGTAAGTCAACACCTCGTGTCCAGTCAACGTCGACAACGTCATCAGCAGTGGGTTCTTCTCCGACGCCGCCTTGGAAACCGAATAAGTTTTGCAGAAGAAGTGGCCGCACATTGCACTTGTTCATCGCAAGCGACAGCTACATAAATGTATGTAAGCTGAGCCGACCTCACAGAGCTGCACTTACAGTAAACTACAGTAATCCGCAGCAGTACATGGAATGCAGTTAACAGTAAGATTCACCCTCTCTCTCATCTTGCAGAGTGGGTCTAGCATGGTGATTCTCCCCTCGGCGTCGGTGTTGTAGATGCGCACTCTGAGGCCGCTGCGAGCCCTTATGATCTCGTCGCAGGTGAACGCATTGGCTCCTATGCTGTTGCGCACCATGCACAGATAGCCCACTGCCTTCAGGTGGAGAGGGCGCAGGGACTCCAGAGCCTGAAAGCAAACGGTAACTCTTATTCTGAAAAAATGTTTCGCGTGGCTTATTAGGAGGCAGTTGGTCAGAATGGTACAATTCGCGGTGTCCACCTGCACACCATCGGGTTGAGCGCGTCAGCGCTCAACCCAATTTGTTCGGCTGGAGTAGTGCTGTGGTTGTCCGGGCAGTTTCCGTTTTGTCTTGTCTTTGTCTTGTCCTTTTGAGCCAAATTCATGTTGTCTTGTCTTTGTCTTGTCCGGAAAACTTCAAGGGACAATTTTGTCTTGTTTTGTGCACAATTGTCCTTTTTTGTCCCCCTTTGTCCGACAAATTACACTTTGTCCGACAATAATCGTTTTGTCCGACCCATGTTTCTTCCACCAAATGTTCCCCTTTGAGTCACAAGAAGGTTGACGGACCAATTTATTGCCACTCGGTACGTTCAAACGATGAAAACAAATCCACAAAGGCCATTCGTTTGCTATGCAGTCGATGGCATGCGTATATATGTAAATGCTAAAAGCTTGACCGGACAGGAAATTTCAGAATATTTTCATCCAAAATTGAGTGTTTTAACGAATATTCACCTGGAAGAGGACAATATTTTACCGATTGTCGGACAAAACCGGACAAAAAAGGACAATTGTCCTTTTCCATTAGCATTTTGATTTTGTCTTGTTTTGTCTTTGTCCGGAGCCATCAAAATCCATTTTGTTTTGTCTTGTTTTGTGCACAAAGACAAAGACAACGGTTTGTGCACAAAAGTTTTTTCGCCGCCCCCCAGGGCGGCGAGTAGTTTTTGTCGCATCCGGACTGCGCAATCCTCCAGAATGTGTAATATTGCACGATCTGGAGGGGTGCCCCTCCAAACTGCGCAATATGGCGCGTTCTGGAGAGCAGTCCCTTCAGAACGTGCAATCAGCTGCTAGAATGTTGAATTCTCTAACTTTTACGTTCAATTCTTTTACCAGGAAGTTGTTTCCTTCCATATCAGGCTATGCTTAGGCTCGCCCTGCGCCCAGAGACGGATCACAAGAGTCTAGTCGGCGTCGCAGTCTGGCGGGTCGAAGCTCAGGCTTAACGCGACCGGTGACCGACTTCAGGGCGCGCGGAGCGCGCCCTGAAGTTGGTGGTCGCGCTAAGCCTCAGTTTTCGACCCGCCAGGCGTGACGTCGACAGAGTTTTAGTGCAAACTGTAAGTGGGATGAACACTCCTCCATCTAATTCACCTCCTGCTCAGGCCTGCTGTGCGCCGCCAACCAGAGATTGCGCGGTTTGGAGGGGCCGCCCTCCAGATCGCGCCATATTGCATAGTCTGGAGGAAAACCCTCCAGATTGCGCAATCTGGCTGAATTGCGGAAAGTGGGTGCAACATACATATATACGGACGCTATTGTCTGTTCGTGTGTGTGTGTTTCTGTGGGTGTGTGTGTGTGTGTGTGTGTCACAAAACTAGACATGACGGTTAGTGCCACCCGATGGAGTCGAATGCGCTGAGTAACGGGCCGTTGTCCGTTTCTGTTGCTAATTTCGCTATTTCGAGATATTTACAATTAAAATTCGAAAATGTCAAAAATGACGCTTTTATTTACAAGTCGTATCGAGAAAGTTTTTGCTGAAATGGAAAGGGCATAAGACGCGATGAATTTGTGACATAGTTTCGGATTTTGGAATTCACGAAATTAGGGATATTTTCAAGGTTTTTGTTAAAAATCCCAAAATCCGACATATTCAAACAGCTTAAATTTCAAAACTTCTTTGCACGGATGTATCGAGCATAGTCTGCTAAGTATTTAGCAAATAATTTTAGCGAATATAATTAACGAAATTAGGGATATTTTCAAGGTTTTTCGTCAAAATCCCCAAATTTCGACAATTTCAAACAGCTTAAATTTCAAAATTTCTTTTCACGGATGCGTCGAGCATAGTCTGCCAAGTATTTGCCAAATAGTTTCAGATTTTATAATTGACGAAATTAGGGATACTTTTATTGGTTTTGTCAAAATTCCCAAATTTCGACAAATTCAAACAGCTTAAATTTCAAAGCTTCTTTGCACGGATGTATCGAGCATAGTCTGCCAAGTATTTATCAAATAGTTTCAGATTTTATAATTAACGAAATTAGGGATATTTTCAAGGGTTTTGTCAAAATTCCCAAATCTCGACAAATCCAAACAGCTTAAATTACAAAATTTCGTTGCACGAATGTATCGAGCATAGCCAGCCAAGTATTTAGCAAATAGTTTCAGCGAATATGATTAGCGAAATTAGGGATATTTTCAAGGGTTTTGTCAAAATTCCCAATTTACGACAATTTCAAACAGCTTAAATTTCACAATGTCTTTGCGTTGATGCATTGGGCATAGTCTGTCAAGTGTTTAGTAAATAGTTTCTGATCTTTTAATTAACGAAATTTTTGATATTTTTGTTAAAATCCTCAAATTTCGACAATTTCAAATAGCTTAAATTCCAAATTGTCTTTGCGTGGTTCTGTCGGGCATACATAGTCTGCCAAGTGTTTAGCAAATAGTTCTAGATTTTTATACTCCACAAAAAGTGTGGAGTATATAGCGTTTGTGCGCGAAACGCAGAAAATTACAACGGATGTAGCTCGCGCGTGAAGCGTCCGATTTGCAAACGGTCTTTTGCGTTGGGTAGACCTAGTGGGTGGGCAACCTGCACGACATATGGGGTCACGCTCCGGGACTCCGTTGGCGGGAAATTCAAAAATTTAAATTTTCAAAGTACTGGAAAATGGGTTGAGCAAGGTAGAACTCGAGAAAGTTGCATATAATGGTATATACTATCTTTTGATATGTTGTAGCACTCGATAGGGCCGAGGGCGCAAAAAAAGAATTGGATCGCTGCGGGACCCATTTTGGCGCCAAATTTGAAAAATTCGCAAATTTTGGCCCCAGGTCGACTTTGACGGGCTGCGGTGCGAGCTAGGTAGCAGCTAGAGCGGCGAGACCACTCTTGGTGCTCCTTCCCAGATGTCCTCTATCGAATGAGCCATGAACGGAGAAAATCGGTCGAGACACGAAAAAGTTATCTTGGTGGAACTTTTTTGACTCCGGGGTCGAAAATTGCGGTTTTCGCATTTCGGCGTCTATAGCGCTCGAATGCGTTGCCGAATCGTCCCAAATGTGGTTTCAAACGATTCTGCGCTTAAATCTGGCCCAGAAAAGTATTTAGAAAAATTTGCAGAGCTCCAGTATCCCTGCCGCGTCGGTTTGAATTTTGTGTCGGGCCGACTTTTGCGATATTATACTCGATTTCGGGGTTTTCGTGGGCGCTGATTACGAATTTGGCATTCGTTTAGCGTTTAGATGATGTTTGAACGTACCTACGACGAATTTCTATGTTACCGTTCCCCAAGTGCAGAATTTCAGTTCCCGGAGTCCATAGGAAACTAGGGGTGTTGCATGTCGAATCTGAGGTACTTTGGGATGTAGATCACGAATTCAGCATTGCCTTTGCGATTGGGGGTGCCAGGAGGCCACAACAGCAGAGGAGTCACCGTGCGTAGGAGTCCAAATTTGTGGAGTATACTGCGTCCCCCGGACGACTTGCCTGGTATAATTAAAGAATTTAGATATATTTTCAAGGTTTTTGTCAGAATTTCAATTTCGACAATTTCAAGCAGCTTAACTTCAATGAATCTTTGTGTGGATGCGTCGGTCCCTGAGCCCAAAACAATAGGGCGTCGTCCCATTTATACCCTTTTCAATCGGGCGTCGTCCCATTTATACACTTTTCAATAGGGCGTCGTCTCATTTAGACGCTTTTATTGCACTGTGTGCCTGCGGCGAATTTCTCTGATCCATTTATGGATCAGGTGCCCCAATTATAAGCGCAAAGTGTGCCTGCGGCGATTCTTCTGATCCATATGTGGATCAGGTGCCACGAACACATCCAAGACCAATTGCGGCGATACCCCCACCAGATTGTCGACCAAATGTCTAGTGGCACCTCACTATCCAGTGCACATTATAGCGCACACGCTCTCAAGTTTACACTGATGCCAACGTGGTGCCACAGTTTTTAGACAAAGCTTGTTGTGCACAACGACAGCACTAGGCTGGAGGCCAGTGCGCCCCAGGGTACTAGGGGTTAGTACTACGTCATATAGGTAGACTTAACCGATCGGGCTGAAATTTTCACCATAGTTGTTCATAGTAACAAGAAGTATTGTGCTAAAATTTCAGCCCAATCGGTTGAGTGGTTCCTGAGATATTAAATGAAAACTGTCGAAAAATTAACCAATCCGTCAGATCGCAAGGTTTTCGGCCTCGTTCTCGGGGACGGTAGTAGATAGGAGAGCGGTTGATGGCTCGTTAGAATCGTCTGGTAGTAGGAAATTTTGTATTAAAATATCGTAAAGATCGGTTGAATATTGTGGCCGTAAGGCCGGATCAAAAAAATAGCCGAAATTTTTGCAAAGCCCCACTCAAGACGGCCGAGCTCTGGTGGTGCACGCTGGGGCGCCAGTCAAAGTTGTCCGGCAAAGACCATCATATAGTGAACAAATGTGTAGAACATTTCATCTTTCCAAGTCATCTCACTAAAAAGTTACGCGGTGACAAAGGTCGCACCGAGTACGGATCTGGGGCTCGGCTCAAGACGGCCGAGCTCTGGTGGTGCACGCTGGGGCGCCAGTCGAAGTTGTCCGGCAAAGACCATCATATAGTGAACAAATCTGTAGAACATTTCATCTTTCCAAGTCATCTCACTAAAAAGTTACGCGGTGACAAAGGTCGCACCGAGTACGGATCCGGGGCTCGGCTCAAGACGGCCGAGCTCTGGTGGTGCACGCTGGGGCGCCAATCGAAGTGATCCGGTCTAAACCACCATAGGGTGAATAAATGTGTAAAACATTTCCTCCTTCTAAGTCACCCCAGTAAAAAGTTACGCGGTGACAAAAGTCTGGCCGAGCACAAATTTTTGGGTCCAGGGCCGAAATTTTAAAAATTGAGTTTACAGTTGTTTCTGGGGTTTTCGACGACGCTGAACACAGGTGTTTGTTTCTGGATTCGAACTGCCCTTTGCTCATGACCTCAATGGTATCCACTCCTGCAAACCTGTCCGTGAGGAGGAACCCCACCCCCCCCCCCCGTGCAACGCATAAGTACTTCTCTGATTGCGCCTCTGCAAGCAGCCCTGTCTGTGTCGTCTCTCATCGGACCTGCCGGAGCCCCCCCCCCCTCCCGCTGAAGGTGTCCACTTCGTGGACATGGACAGGGAGTGTATTCTAGGAAAGTTCCCCCCCTAGTGGGGGGTAAGGACAGGTGAATTTGTTCGGGCTGAAGTTGAACAGGCTGTGTATCTCAGATGACTTCTCAGTCTCTCAGCTACACGAACAAATTCAGCGTGCTCTGGTCACACGCACGACGGTTCTCACGTAGGCATAACGCACAGGCGGTTACGCTCTCCACCACTCACGAACCGTGGGTCTATCACGGCAGCACTCAAGCAACGTAACGTACGAACGTGTGCAAGCGCGGCGAACCTTCCCCCCACCCCACAGCCCAACCCACATTCCGCATCACTAGGCACCGTGCACTGTACCTACATACTAACCCATGCGCACAAACAGTGAGCTTCACATGCCAGCACGGTGTCAACTTAGTGCTAATTCAGAGCTGCACTGTGTCCTTTGAAGGTGAGTTTGGCACCCGCAAACAGAGCACGCTGAATTTGTTCGTGTAGCTGAGAGGCTGAGAAGTCATCTGAGATACACAGCCTGTTCAACTTCAGCCCGAACAAATTCACCTGTCCTTACCCCCCACTAGGGGGGGAACTTTCCTAGAATACTATTGTTCCCCACATGCACTGCTCTCACCTTGAAGAAACCGGCGACGGTGGCGGCGCCTCCCTTATCTCGGGACATGCTCAACATGGCGCCGTCGGCCGTTCACCTTCAAGTCGGTACCGCCAGTGTCGATGGTTACGCCCTGAGGAGCGGAGGACTCGAATAAATGAATAGTTGTATCGCTAGCAGGGCTAGGCGTTTCACGGGATGAATACACTGGTGTTGCAATACGAATATGACAATAACATGTCTTGCGTATGCAGTGCAGCAGCCTGCAGTGGGTCACAGTTTCGTTTGGAAGAACTGTCACAAATGGAACACACGAAGTGACAGATGCCTAGTTTGTGAATAGGGCTGCATAGACGTTTCACGGGTCGCATAGACTGGCGCTCGCGATCTCTGTCTGTTTGTCTGTCTGTGTGTCAACAAACAAGCTGTGTGTGTAAAAAGTTCAACCTATACTTTGTGTCTGTCAGATTTTGGTGAACGGTATAGTGAACTTTGTACACATCGTTAGCCGCATCTCGAGAAAGTCTCTTGAGAATGTGAACCTTAATGCCAAGTGCAGCTATCCCCACGATACGGTTGTCTCTACAGCTGATCTGAAGCTCAGTGATATCGCCGCGTTCGCTATATGTTATCGGCATGATACGACGCCGTTTATCGGATGTTTCCTACCTGTGTGAAAACGTCTCATCCCACAAAAAAACTTGCCAAATGTTTGGTGCGAGCGAATTCCTGTGTTCGGCATACGACATTTCTGTTTCCGAGTGCACATCCATCAATAAACAGCTGTTCTGGCCGTCAGACGAAAATGTCGATTTTGACATTTTTTCAAATTTTAATTCTTAATATCTCAAAATTGGAATTTATTAGAACTGTAAAACTATGTCACAAATTCTTATTGGCATACGGCCTTACCATTTCTGCGTTCAAATTAGTCAAACAACAACGTTCCATTTTTGTCAATTCATGGAATTTTGAAAATAAGCACGTATTTCTATTAAATTCCATATTTGCAAAAAATTTCTCTTGCGTTAGAAATGATCCGCAGTCTATACTCTTTCCATTTCTGAAGAAATTTCGCCGCAATATCGTCATGTGAAAAAGTCGATTTTCGACATTTTCATATTTTGATTAACAATATCTCGAAATTGCAATTTTAAAAAACTGCAAAACTATGTCACAAATTCTTATTGGCATACGACCTTTCCATTTCTGCATTCACATTCCTCAGTAAATGACGTTGTATTTTAGTCAATTTATGCAATTTTGACAAATAATCGCGTATTTCTATTAAATTCGACATTTGCAAAAAATTTCTTTTGTTTTACAAATTATCCGCGGTCCATGCTACTTCCATTTCTGAAGAAATTTCGCGGCTAGCGCATCAGACGAAAAAGTCGATTTTCGACATTTTCGAATTTTAATTGCGAATATCTCGAAAATGCGAAATTAGCAACAAAAACGGACATCGGATCCGTACTCAGCGACATCGACTCTACTTGACCACATATGCCACATGTATTACTTCGGTGCCACGGAAACACAGACACACAGACACACAGACACACAGACACACAGACATTGTCATCCGTATATATACACCTCGCCGCGCTGAGGCGCGGCGAAAATATCTCTCGACCGCGGCGACGGATCCCGGACATGTATACATTTTCGGAACCGCCTTCCGCCGGGCACCGTCTGGCCGAAGTTTGGTCTTGGGCCGCCGTTGAAATTCGGTCGAAATTCCAAAAATATCCGCTGGGCATCGTGCGCGGTTTGAATTTGCGCCGTATACAGTAAGACACCCCAACAAGTTGGTCTACACACGCTTTATTTGTTCCGTTGCGCGCTTTATGTGATGGCCCAGTTCTGTTCGGCTAATATTCGCAACGGCTGTTAGGCTTTCGCAATGGTGCTGGTGCAGGAACAACGGACGTCGTAGAACCAACAACGCTGCGATAACCGCTCTCTCTCTCTCTCTCACTGGGTCACGGGCACGGACAAAGTGCAAACCATCACTTTGTTAGGTGTCGGTCTCTGAAGCTGCAGCGCGTCAGCTGCGCCACTTCGGTTCCTGAAGCTGCAGCGCGTCAGCTGCGCGACATCGGTGTCTCAAGCTGCAGCGCGTCAGCTGCGCGACATTGGTCTCTGAAGCTGCAGCGCGTCAGCTGCGCGCCACTGGTCTCTGAAGCTGCAACGCGTTAGCCACGGGCTATAGACCCTAGTTAACAATATGGTTTATGCAGCTGACTAGGTCGGGGGGACTGGGCTAATTCGTTGGGCGGAAACGCTTAACGGGCCCGGCGAGGTGCCACCTTAGGGTGCGGGGATAAGAGCTCCCCACCGCCTCTCCAACCCCAATTAGAAGTTTGTCTCTGACCTTTCCGACCATCATGATGGTGTCTTTGATCTCGCCGCTGCCTTGATACTCCAGCTCTATCAGTCGCGCTGAAGTGCCGCGAGTCGTCTCAGGAGCTTCAGATAGTGATTTCGGTATGTGCTGTAGGCATGCCCACCTGATGTCTGGGGACGGTGTTGGCGCAGCGGTTGACAGCAGCCATCAGAGGGAACTCCTTCTCAATCGTCGCCTGATCATCGATCACCTTCACTTCGACAACCAATTTCTTTCTGAAAGTGTAACAATGTCGTACTGTAACAGTAACCGATTTTTGCATATTTTTTTGCTTACTCAAACGCCTGTTGGACATATTCAGATGTCTTGATGGTAGTTATCCTCTCGGGATCAGAGGCCCAGACGTCGCAGTTGACGGCCCTGCAATTCAGAGGGGTGCAGAGTGTATCCAGTAAAGCAGGCAAGCTTCAGAGCTTTTCACTCACTTGCCAGCCAGCAGCTCAGCTCGCTGCTGAGGTCACTGACAGCTGCTCCAGCTTCTGCTTCTTCTCTGGACAGGCCTCTTGCACCTGAAGATCAGGAGAGCAGTAGTGTATGGATCATCGGGAAACCAACGCCTGAACTGCAACTTACAGGCACATAGAGGGCGTGAAGCGCTCCCAGCAGCTGACAGAGCTCGGCCATGCGATAGGTTTTGTTGGGCGTGATAACGAGCAGGGGACGTTTCATGCCCATGGATAAAGCTCTGAATAGCCACTTTGCATTAACTGTTGGGTCTTTTGACAGCGACACAAACTCCTTCACTTCTTCATGGCCTTCCATCCGGCCTCGGTGAAGGATCGGGCGTCGTCGAAGTCGCGCGTCATTGTCCCAGTGAAGGAGACGACGGCGTGGCGCAGCGGGTGGTCCGCCAGTGGCACCACGTCTACCCCACCCGCCGGACGCCCCGCATCGATCTACAGTAGTGCAGTTATTTCAAGTGAAGCTTCGCAAAGACTGAAGCCCTTAAGAATCATCACCAATTCTGCGAAGTCGCAGATTTTCGCAGTGACGTCGCTACCGATCAAGGCCTTGAAGTTCTTGGCCGATCGCACTGAGTCGAGGCTGTCGGTGACTACGATGAGGCCGTCGTTATCGCCCGCGGCGCCCGCTTTTACCGCTTCCACCGGGCAGGGAAGGTGCTTGTGAGGAGTATCTATGAGCGCAAAGAATGGTGAGACCTACTTAAGAGAGCCGTATTACCTGACGTCCGCCATTGCTTTTGTTTACTCCAAGCCTGAAACTGTCTTGTCCTAGTAGAGTTTTCACGTTGGGGACCTTTTCACCTAGGACGAACTCTACTCGCGCAGAGGGAAGGCCTGTTAGCGCCCAACTTCTGGGTTGCAATGAGCAGTGACAGCAAGTAGGTACAGCAAAAGATGTTTCAGATAGTTAAGTTCCCGCCTTTCTACAACTGGCGATACGTTCCGCACTATTGAGACATTCCTAGTTCTTCGACGCAAGCGAATGCCAGTCATCCATCCAGCCGTCATCTATTCATTCATGCAAAGGTGGAATGCAGACAGCCAGAATTACTTCAAAGTGAATCATTGCTTGCAAAACTGTCTCGCTCGACTTATCCAAAGTTTGTATGTGGCTTGTCTATTTTGGGCACTCGAATCAGAAGATGTTTCTGACTGAGGATTTGAGACCTTTGTATCGTTCAAGAAGCGTGGCGACGGTTCGAACGAAACGCGAATGCAGTGCAACAGTTCAGGGCTGTCGGAGCACTCCAAAGTCTATCATCAAAACGAGAACACTCGGTGTCAACAACAACCAGAGGTCTGTCCACAGCAAGTCTAAAGTAGGTAGGTATGTACAGGGTTTTTCTTTTAAAGTGACTGGTCGGGAACTCGAATAACTTCTGTACCGGTGCATCGATTTTAATGAAACTTGAACCAACTTAAGTTCCATATGTAGGAAAGCTCGCGTTAAATTTTTACGGAAATTGGCCACTCGTAGCGACTACGCGACCGCTTGAAAGAAGGTCTACTTTTCAATAGGAGCTGTTCTTCCTGGACGAAGTGGAGGACCTCCTGCTGGAGGACGAGGATCTGCAGCCTGGAAGAACGGCTCCTATTGAAAAGTAGACCTTCTTTCAAGCGGTCGCGTAGTCGCTACGAGTGGCCAATTTCCGTAAAAATTTAACACGAGCTTTCCTACATATGGAACTTAAGTTAGTTCAAGTTTCATTAAAATCGATGCACCGCTGCAGAAGTTATTCGAGTTCCCGACCAGTCACTTTAAAAAAAAAACCCTGTAGTTGCATGAAAGTCAGTAAAGTGAATCGCCTAACAAATTGCCTCGCTCTGCGAAAGAACAACGGCGAAACCGCTGAGAAAGCTCCACAAAGTGAAAGCCACAACAAAGTGGCTTCAAGGCCAAGAATGAGTTATTCAATCAATGACTGCCTAGAAAAAGCAGCGCAGCTTCTTGTCTAGCCTACGGTGAGCTCCAGTTCAAATTCCTAACTCAATCGGCCTTGGCTGGGACGTGGGTCGGTTGAGGCAAGACGAAGCGGGAGACGAGGGCGGGGACTGGACAGCCACTGGGCACATCTGGGAAGCCTTCAGTGGCCCCAGCCATGTCCACGTGCAGGAACTTGATGGGATGGGCTGAGTCGGTGCCTGCAACGGTCTGATTACCACTGACTGCAACAGTAGTCAGCAATAACTTGTGCACAGCAAGTAGTATCTTGGAAAATACCATGTTCGTCCAGTCTCGATCCCATGACCATGAAGGCACCGGGCCCATTGTGACCTCTGCAGGTCTGGACGGAAGGTTTGTTGTTGCCTTGACGAAGGTCCTCGTACTCGCACTTGCCACGATGGAAGTCGTAGTCCTGCAAGGTAGAAAGGGGAGGGAGATGGAGACAATCCTGTCCATAATGCATGACTATTGACCTGAAATGTTTCAACTCTTCCATGTAAACGTTGCATGCAATTCAATGATGTTGCGTCGATGAGTTTAGCTCACTGTTGTTTACGTTCGAACTGTGTCATTACAATCTGTGGTGGTTTGCCAATACAAGAACCGATCAATTTTCCAACCTACTGCTTGGGAACGCTGTAATAATAACATGAAATTACTATAAAGTAGTGAAGACAATAAGACAATACTGAATGTGAAGCATGACCACTGAAATCGAACGAAATGTTTCATGGACGTTTGATATAAAAGCTGACAGTCGACTGTTTAGTCAATTGGTGCAATTAGTCACAATTTAATGTAATCTGCATTACACTGTAGGCAAAGCCTATTTCCCGGCCTCTTTCCTCAGACGGGAGATCTCGACCATGTCTCCGATGTCCTCCCCGGCCTTCTGAAGCAATTCCCCCTCTCTCTGTTGTCTGGCAGGTCCGTTCTCCATGACAGCGGAATATCCAGGCCCGTAAGGCAACACTTCGTGTCCAGTCAACGTCGACAACGTCATCAGCAGTGGGTTCTTCTCAGACGCCGCCTTGGAAACGGAATGGACTTCGTGATTACCCATTACACTCATGTTAAAAGGTCATCCCAAGCGACAGCTGCATAGACAGGTTACAATGTACCTATACTAAGCCGATCTTATAGAGCTGTACCTACAGTCCTCTACAGTAATCCGCAGTAGTCAAATGGAACGCGGTCGACTGTAGGCTCACCCTCTCTCTCATCTTGCAGAGCGGGTCTAGCATCGTGATTCTTCCCTCGGCGTCGGTGTTGTAGATGCGCACTCTGAGGCCGCTGCGAGCCCTTATGATTTCGTCGCAGGTGAACGCGTTGGACCCTATGCTGTTGCGCACCATACACAGATAGCCCACTGCCTTAAGGTGGAGTGGGCGCAGCGACTCCAGCGCCTGAAAGGAAACTCTAAATCTCATTCTGAAAAATGTTTCGCGCGCCTTATTTAGGGAGAACTTGGGAGGAATTATACAGTCCCAGTGTGGACTCATTCAGAATTAGCCCTTAACCGCCGGCCCAGGCCTACGATCTCCTCCTAGTATGCTTAACCGCCGGCTCAGGCCTACGATCTCCTCCTAGTATGCTTAACCGCCGGCTCAGGCCTACGATCTCCTCCTAGTATGCTTAACCGCCGGCTCAGGCCTACGATCTCCTCCTAGTATGCTTAACCGCCGGCTCAGGCCTACGATCTCCTCCTATGTAGTATGCTTAACCGCCGGCTCAGGCCTACGATCTCCTCCTATGTAGTATGCTTAACCGCCGGCTCAGGCCTACGATCTCCTCCTACTATGCTTAACCGCCGGCTCAGGCCTACGATCTCCTCCTAGTATGCTTAACCGCCGGCTCAGGCCTACGATCTCCTCCTAGTATGCTTAACCGCCGGCTCAGGCCTACGATCTCCTCCTAGTATGCTTAACCGCCGGCTCAGGCCTACGATCTCCTCCTAGTATGCTTAACCGCCGGCTCAGGCCTACGATCTCCTCCTAGTATGCTTAACCGCAGGCTCAGGCCTACGATCCCCTCCTAGTATGCTTAACCGCCGCCTCAGGCCTACACCCCCCCCAAACCCCACCCACCCCCTGCTTAACCGCCGGCTCAGGCCTACGATCTCCTCCGTGTATGCTTAGCCGCCTGCTGAGGCTTACGATTTACGCGTTCGATAGTGGTGTGGACTCGTTCAGTAATTTGGTGTGGACTCGTTCAGTAATTTGGTGTGGACTCGTTCAGTAATTTGGTGTGGACTCGTTCAGTAATTTGGTGTTGTTGGGTAGTTTAGCCTTTTCCCCTCCCCTAGTTGTTCTCTTTGCTGCCCGTATGTGTGCGCATTGCCGTCTCCCGTGAATACCGTGCCTTTCTCCCCTTTTGATTTATCGTCCCGTTTTGTGTTTGGCGTTTACAGTACCCCGTTACGGCTCCGTGCATTCTTCTCGAGTGACCATCGCATGTGTTAGTGATTTCGGTGCGCGTCTGCACATCAAAGGCCAGAGTGTGATAGGTGTGCAGGCGAGAGATTTTGAGTTAGTGTTCGAGTTGCCTTTTTGAATTCGAAGTGCCATCAGTGTGTAGCATTGTTGTTCGCTCGCCGTGCGCATACCGACTAAAAAGCCCACTGGAAAGCGGCGGACGTGCAGTAGCGGACAGAAACAGTCCCTCGACAGCGAGTTTCGTCCGACGATATTGCCGAGTCGTCACTTTCACAGCACCCGAGAAGGGAAGAGCGAGAGGGCTATCAAGGGCTCACGTCTGTATCTTTCGTAGTTTTCCTGCCAGAAGACCCTTGTAATCTCTTGTCGCCACTGGTCCCTGGGCGTAAAGGTCCCACACCATGGCGTATTGTGAGAATCTCACCACGCGGTGTTGTTGAGGCTTCACTTCCGGACGAGCGGCCGATCCGACTACCTGGCGAAGAGGGTCACGGCGGGACTGGCCAGCTCGGGGCGTCGACCGGAGCGGAGAAAGGAGCAACGCTGCCGGAAAGAAGCGGGCATCGGCAGGACAGCAAGTGGGATCTCCAAGGAGACGCCGGATCAGGAGGTACTTGAGCTCTTACTCATGGAGGGAGCGACCACGCGTCTTCGAGGCTGCGAGACGTTACGCGAAGGTACGATAGGCGCCTCGTCGCTGCGGAGTAGGAAGGAGAAGAGTAGGAGTGAGGAGGTAGCTGTGCGCGTCCCCGGAACGGCCAGCGAACAGAGAAGCTGCAAGTATGAGAAGTATTGGGGTAGGGGGAGTAGGGAGCAGGCGGAGGACAGCGGCCGGGTGGGAGGAAAAAACGCACTGGGGTCCTGGAAGGCAACAGCGGCTGGAGAGCGAAGAGTAGGCAAGTCTGCGACGCACAGGAAGGAGACCCGCTTTAGCGAGCCAAGGGACTTCCCCATTGTCGAGGAGTCCACCGGAGGAACCGTAGACGTTCGCGGTAGGCAACGAGTCCATCTCCAGGAGCGCAATGCAGATAGCCGGCTTACGTATGCCCAGCGACGCGAGGACCACGGGACCCCCTGCTATTCCTATAAGCTGTCGCTTCCGACGCTGCCACCCGCTCCCAATGCGTCGCGCAGTGAGCGCAGAGTGCCTAACACGCCAGTGAATGCGTCCGCATGTGTGCGCTGTCTCCGTCGTCAGAATATGGTCTCAATGTTCGTCTGGGTGCAGATTTCGTTGTTCTACGCTACGGGATTCGTTTTGACCAGTGGTTTTGCTGGAATTCCCCCTTTCAATCCTTTTGTTCCTCCCCCAATGCCTTCATCCCCCTTCCGCCGAGGTCACCAGTCGAATTCCACCAGCCAGCCAAAGAAGCTGTCGGTACAGTTGTCACAGTCACATAGAACGGCTTGGGCCGAAAGACTGTTCGACATCAGTAGTTGTAAAGAACGAATCCAATTAGAGAAGGAAACGATAAGGACGTTGACAAGCGAGACCAGCGAGACGAGAAACAAGAAGCCCCAACGTCAGAAGACCATCTCCGAGAGAATAGCCGACCTCGAACAGAGACGGCGGCTATTTGAGATTTCCAACGACTCGAGAGACCACGTCAAAATGGGAATTTGGATGATTGATAAGTCCCTAGAAACACTTCGGCAAAAACAACTGAAAGAGGAACAGGAACAACAAAGCGCGGCAATAGTCCAAGCAGTGAAGACACGGTCACAGACGGCTGCCGAACAAAGCGCCGCCGTCCCTACGGTGACTGATATAAATCTGCCGGGCACTTCCTCTTGCCAGCCGGAAGCCGAAGAACCATCGGAACTACCGCCAACTACGGGTATCCCAATTGAAGTTCCTCTCCCCCTTTCCAATCACGGTCTGAACCGAGAATTGGAAATACGAGGTGAGATAGGAGCATGGAAAGATGCATTGGATAGATGGGAAAACCAGGGAGACCTCGAAATAGCTAGAAACGCCCAGAGATTGGACCCTAAGCTATTGGAAATAATAGAACAATTGGAGCGCGGCCCAGTCTCGGTAGGGAAGAAGGACTATTTTCTTCGCGACGGCCTGCTATTCATCACTTCGACGGCCGGCGATAAGATAGTCGTCCCTCGCCAGGAGAGATATCGGCTAATTAGGGAAGCACACTCTTCGTTGACGGGTGGACACTTCGGCCCAGCTAAGACCAGGCACCGTCTCCAGAGAAAATGGTACTGGCCCAAATTAGAGTCAGATGTGTGGAATGTCATCCGCTCGTGCGTCACGTGTGCCGCCCGTCGAGGGCAAGGCCTTCCGGCGCAACCACTCCTACAGCCGTTAGAAGTTCCTCTTCTTCCTTTGGATAGAGTGGGCATCGACGTGCTGACGGTAGGGAAGAGTGTGAAAGGGCAGTCCTACATTCTCACTCTAGTCGACCATCTGACAAGATTCATCTGGGCTTATCCAATGTTCACGGAACAAACGGAGGAAGTAGTCGACGTATTGAGAAATCACTTCTTCAAGCACGTCGGCTTTGTCAAGACTCTCCTATCAGACCGGGGATCGAATTTCCGCTCGGAGATTACGGAGAAGCTGATGAACATCTATGGAATCAAGCAGGCGTTCACTACACCACTTCATCCTGAGTGCAACGGTTTAACGGAAAAAGTGAACGGGATCCTTCTCGACGTCTTAGCAAAGACAATCTACCGACACAATAGTGATTGGGTGGAGGTGCTAGGCGACGTGTGCGTAGCTATCAATTGCACGCCACAAAAACGCCTTGGAAACAGCGCCTTCTATGTACGTCTTATTTGGAAGAGAGCCCAATCTGCCCTCATCATCAGTATTCGAGAAGATACCATCTCCTTACGCCTGGACCATGGATAATTGGCTCGACCGTCTACCGCACGACCTCCGGCTGATTTGGAAAGAGGCCAGAACCAATCTAGAGAAAGCGCAGGCAGACACAAAGTGCTACACCGACAAAAAAAGACGAGGCGTAACATTCAAGGCCGGCGATCGCATGTGGGTGAACTACCGTAACCCTCGCGGGTCGAAATTGCAGTTACGCTGGTACGGGCCATATACCATTCGGCGGATAGGCGAGAACGGGGTAGCGGAAGTCGTCTTGGAAGGCCTTTCGGACAAAGAAGCAGTCAGAGTCAACGCCAACCGCCTTTGTCACTGCGACGACCGCATCCCATTCGGCGCGCGCCCATTGAAGCCTGACGAACCGACACGCCACCACAGGGAGGGGAGACATAGGAGGGAGGCATGCGCGCGTGTAACGGCTTGCGTCGATAACGCGTGGTCGCTATCTATCAGATCGGCGACGGCCGCCCCATCTGAAATTACAATCGTCCCCCCTCTGTCGTGTCGTAAATGGCCCCCCCATCGCTTTGATGCGCTTGGGAGACGCTCCCCCCAATTACCTATCATCACCAATCCCGTCATCTCGCCTCTATACAATTCTTCTTCTTTTCGTGGGAAGGCAGGTACGGCCGCCAACAGTACACCAAGAATGGCCGACGACTACGGGTCTCGTATCACTTACGAGGAGGCCTTCACTGACTGCTCTGACGAAGAGTCCCGGAGCGACTACATCGCAGCCGTCAGGAACCGACGAATCCCCTACAGCTTCGACGAGTTCAAAACCTTCGACGTAATGTCGTTGGAGACGGCCGATAGACATGCGCAGCGCCACAACTTCCAAGTACCGACCTGGATGCTGACGCGAAGGGACTACCGGGCCACGGCAGCGCCGGCGCCACCAAACGAGGCGATCGAGCGCAAATTCGACCGGTTCCACCGCTACGTCAGAGAGCTGAGAGGCGAGCTGAAGACGGCCAGAATAGCTCGACGGGAACGGGAGTGGGAAGAGCGGAAGCGACACGAAGAGCTATCGCGACGGGCGCAAGGAAGGGCCTTTGACGCCAGAAGCGGCCGACCACACGAGCCGATGTATGGATTCGGCCCACCCTTCGGCCAGCAGCTCCGCTCTACCGTCTCGGTCCCCGTTTCACCCATCACCTTCGCCCCGCCCTCGGCGCAGGAACAGCTTGGGCTGAGGCGTTATGAGGGCGAAGGGCCGAAAAGAAGGTCGAGCGAAGCGGGGAGGACGCCAAGTTACCACCGACCACCCTTGCGCCGGGGAGTGGACTCCAGATACCACAGGAAGACACCGGAGTCGCCCATGTTCTCTGGATCGCAGCCACCTCCGCCGTCATACAACAGGCCGCCCCCTCCGTATCGTCAGCCGGCGTCGGAGCATCGGAGAAGGGAGGAGCGCGAACAGGAGCGAAGGGACGACTCCCATCGCCGTCGGCAGGATTCCCACAGCTCCCACTCGCGAAGGGACAGTCGGAGCGAAAGGGATAGGCCGAGAGACAGAGGAGACGACAGAGAGAAGAGAAGGGAGAAGCCCCGTTCGCCACAACTGCCTCAGAAACGCCCCAGGGAGGAGGAGAAGAGGCAAACGGAGGCTAAGAGAAGGAAGGAAGACGAAGAAGCGCAGCAGCAACAGCAGCGCCCGTCGACTAGTGCCGCACCAAAACCGCCAGTCCGTGAACGGCTTGGGCCGAGGACAGTCGCTCCGGCGAACGGCGGTGGCGGCGACAAGCCACCACGGCCTCTTAGGAAGCCGCGTGAGCGCTACGGCAAAGGCAGAGGCCTCCGTCAGTTAGTCACGAAGCTGCGGACGGCGCCTGCCAAGAAACAACTATCACAAGAACAGCAGGAGTGGAAGGAAGTCATCCAGGAGGTGAAGGTAGCGAGAGAAGCCTTCGGCATGCCCAAACCCCTGAAGCAGAACCGTCTGGCCGCGTCGCGCGACAAGTTGGCCCGCCACTTCCTGCCGGTGCGCCCCGATGGTGAAGCAATTGCCAAGGACGACCTGATTCGGGGAGAGGTCATGGCCGACGTCTATTTCGCGCTCACCGGGAAGGCTATCCCACAGTTGGACGCTATCGATCGCGTCTACGTCAACACGGAGGCGAGGTTGAAGGAGGTGTGCAACGACATCTACCACCACATGGATCACACGGGGTGCTACGTGCTCCTCTGCGACACCGAGCACTGCAATTTCACGGAGCACCTCGATCCAATCAACGCCTTTGAAACCAAGACGATCGTCTTCAAGAACAGGTGGTGGAGAGAGCACCCGGGCGTTCCCTTGCCGAAGTGGAGGGGCCTGAACGAACAGATGTTCTTCAAGGGCCCACATCCGGACGTCGCGCAGGCCCGAACGGGCACACAGATGGCCACGACGATGCAGGTCTCCACGCTCGACTGCGCCATCTCCATGGTCGTCGACTTGCGGTTCTGGACGCGGCAGTTGGAGGAGAACTACCCCCACCGCTACTTCTTCCCAGAGGAGCTCCACAACTTGTTCTCCTACGAAGGATTGAGCAACAAAGGGAAGGTCAGAGCGCAGCCCAGAGTTTTGCTCCTCTTCTGGGACCTGAAGAACGACCTGCAGGCGCTCTACAACACCTATGTCACGGGATTGGACGACCGGTGGGTCTATTTGGCTTCCAAGCGCAAGTTTGAGGCAGGAGAGCTGAAGAGAACTGCCCGCCAAGTGAAGGAGTTCCGTCGGCCGTTGCCCAACCTGTTCATCGAGCGGCCCTACAACGATGACTTTCGGGGCTTCTACCACTGGTACTACCACATCGGTGATTTGGCGGAGTTCTGCTGCCTGCCTGGCATTCGGCTTGGTTTTGAGCAAGTGGAGAAGCGGAAAGTGTGGCAGCATCTGCACACTAGAACCATCGCGATGACGAAAGCGTTCGTGGAGGTGACAGAGCGTCCCGATTGGGCCGTCAAGTACGCGTTGACCGGCGATTGGGCCGAGGACATGCAGAGGCGCGCCGGCATGCGGATCAAAAAGAACTGGCGGCCGGGCGACAGCAAGCCGGAAGACAAGTGGGGTAGCCCGTTAGTCAGCTGGTTCGCCGGGTCGCCACTCCACGACGCAACCCACCCCTACCGGCAGAAGCTCCTGGACTACATGCAGTTCGACTGCAGGCAGATGTCCGTTATCGCCATCTACCTCTGCCTGAACTTTGAGTCCTTCGAGCTGAAGGTAACCCAGGCCTATTTGTGGTACTGGGGGATGGACCACCTGCGCCGCTCGTGCAGGAATCTGATCAGAACCCGGCAGCGCGACGCCAAGAGGAAGTGGCTGCTGCCGCCGGCCTTCGCGACCTCCTCGGGGGAGGGCACGGAACAGCTTGGGCTGAGCCCGGATCCCCTTGAGGAGGGCGAGGAAGCGCCGGCACCGATGGTGCCGGAGGACGACTATGTCGAGTTCCCCACGGAGGTGGCCCAGATCATCCGCACCTGGGTCAAGGAGCAGCTGGACGACGACGTCAGGAGGGACTTCGCCATCGGCTCCCATCCGGCCATGGGCGACTCCCTCACGTCAAAGATGGGCGACAACGGAGTCCCCTTCGCCGAACAGGTGGGCGCGGCTTTGAACAGATTCGATGAGGCCAAGTCGTTCGCCGCGCGTCCGTTGGCGTGGGCCCAGTTGTACTACAACGTCGCCAACTACACCATGTTCTCCGAGCTCCCCCACAAGGGATTGCGGCAGGCGGCCGGCAACTGGCGCGACGGCATCATTGAAGGCTTGGCGCAGAAGTTGGCCGCCTCCGAGCTACCACGGGATCCCGAGAAGTGGACGGAGAAGCAGCACCGAGTGGTCGACGTCGCCCTGGACGCCACGAAGAAGGAACTATACAAGAGATTTGAAGGCGGTTACCTGACCACCAAGGGCGTCCTTACCACCTTCGCCAACTCCCTGCAGACCAAGGTGAGCCGGTGCGAGGCGAAAGTAGCGACCCAGCGAGAGCAGATCGAGGCGCTGCAAGAAGAGAACGCGGTGATGAGAGAGCGCCTGGCGAAGTCACTGCTGGTAGTGGCCGACCGGCTGAAGATGGGAGATACCCAGACGGCCGGAGAGGAGCTCGAAGCCCTGGCGGAAGACTGGTTAGAGCAGGGGGAGCAGGATAAGGCCGCCAGGGAGCTGGAAGCAAAGGAGGCAGCTGAAGTGGCCGAGGAAGTGAGAGCCAAGGCCGACGAACAGCTGGCCCGCTTGAGGAAGAAGAAAGCGATCGCCCCACCAACGGCGGCCGACATCAAATTGAAGCAGCTCTATGAGGAGCAAGAAGAGAGTCGTCGGAAGGAGTTCGAGGAGCAGCAGCAGGAGCTCTTCGACCTGATGGCGATGGACGCCGACTATCCGGACGACGAAGTCGACATCGACAACGTCGTCGTCGGCAACTCCTGGGCCGAACGCGACAACCCGGCCGAGAGAACCCTGGAAGCCATCCAGGACACACAGATCGGGTGGAATCTGGCGGAGCTCTGCCGGCTGCGGATCTTGAGACAGCGTGGGCTGACTGATCCGCAGCTGCGCAAAGAGCATCCCGCCCTAGGGGCGGGGTGGATGAAGCTCGAAGCCTGTCGACTGGAGCCCTACAAGGATGCGGCGACGAAGACGCCGTTGGAGATCCCCCACGCGGTGTTGGACGTCGAGGAAGAGCCGGAGGAGATCGACGAGGACGAGGAGGAAGGACTGGAGGAGCACCTTGGGGAGCAGCAGATGGAAGAGGAGGAAGGCCAAGTGGTCCACATCGCATGACTGGCCACGGCATCGACTGCGGATCTCGCGGACGAGATCTTGTCGAGGGGGGGGGAAGATATGTTGGGTAGTTTAGCCTTTTCCCCTCCCCTGGTTGTTCTCTTTGCTGCCCGTATGTGTGCGCATTGCCGTCTCCCGTGAATACCGTGCCTTTCTCCCCTTTTGATTTCTCGTCCCGTTTTGTGTTTGGCGGTTACAGTATCCCGCTACGGCTCCGTGTACTCTTCTCGAGTGACCATCGCATGTGTTAGTGATTTCGGTGCGCGTCTGCACATCAAAGGCCAGAGTGTGATAGGTGTGCAGGCGGGAGGTTTTCGAGTTAGTGTTCGAGTTGCCTTTTTGAATTCGAAGTGCCATCAGTGTGTAGCATTGTTGTTCGCTCGCCGTGCGCATACCGACTAAAAAGCCCACTGGAAAGCGGCGGACGTGCAGTAGCGGACAGAAACAGTCCCTCGACAGCGAGTTTCGTCCGACGATATTGCCGAGTCGTCACTTTCACAGCACCCGAGAAGGGAAGAGCGAGAGGGCTATCAAGGGCTCACGTCTGTATCTTTCGTAGTTTTCCTGCCAGAAGACCCCCGTTGAGTGTAATCTCTTGTCGCCACTGGTCCCTGGGCGTAAAGGTCCCACAGTGTGGACTCGTTCAGTAATTTGGTGTGGACTCGTTCAGTAATTTGGTGTGGACTCGTTCAGAACCCACCCGCACTATGCCTACATACATACTACAGTTATCCACGCTCGCTGCTCACCTTGAAGAAGCCGGCGGCGGCGGCGGCACCTCCCTTGTCGCGCGACATGCTCAACATGGCCCCGTTCACTTTCAAGTCTGTGCCGCCAGTGTCACAATTTCAAGGAATTTCACAATTTGGCTTAGAAGTTGTGTTGTGTCTGACCTTTCCGACCATCATGATTGTGTCTTTGATCTCCCCGCTGCCTTGATACTCCAGCTCTATCAGTCGCGCCTGAAGTGCCGTGAGTCGCCTCAGGAGATTTAGGTAGTGATTGCGGTATGTACTGTAGGTATGCCCACTTGATGTCTGGGGACAGTGTTGGCGCAGCGATTGACAGCCGCCATCAGAGGGAATTCCTTCTCAATCGTCGCCTGGTCGTCGACCACCTTCACTTTGACAACGGAGTCCTTTCTGAACGAGTTGACAAGAAAGTATTGTACTTACGAAGAGTTACTGTATTGATAACCTTTGTATAACCTACCCAAATGCCTGTTGGACATATTCCGCCGTCTTGATTGGAGTCATCCTCTCTGGATCGGAGGCGATGACGTCGCAGTGGACGGCTCTGAAGAAATGGTACACGGTCTAATCAGTGGATTCAGCCAAACGTCACAATTGGTTTACTCACTTGCCAGCCTGGATGGCGGCGGCGAATTCCACCGTCAGCTTCACGAGCATTGGGTCACTCGCTGCCGAGGTCACTGACAGCTTCTCCAGCTTCTGCTTCTTCTCTGGACAGGCCTCTTGTACCTGAAGAAAGCAGGAATATAACGAAGAGCTAATAACCAATACGCGAACCTCTGACCTCCACAGGCACATAGAGCACGTGAAGCGCTCCCAGCATCTGGCACAGTTCGGCCATCCTGTAGTCTTTGTGGGGCGCGGTCACGAGAAGAGGGCGTTTCATGCCCATGGATAAAGCTCTGAATAGCCACTGCATCAATTGTTGAGTCGTTTGACAGCAGCACAATATCCCTACTTCTTCATGGCCTTCCGTCCGGCCTCGGTGAATGAGCGGGCGTCGTCGAAGTCGCGCGTCACCGTCCCAGTGAAAGAGACGACGGCGCGGCGCAGCGGGTGGTCCGCCAGCGGCACAACGCCCACTCCGCCCGCCGAAAGCCCCGCATCGATCTGCACAATAGCGCAGTTAATTTCAAGTGAAGCTTTGCAGAGACTGAACTCATAAGAATTGTCACCAGTTCCGCGAAGTCGCATATTTTCGCAGTGGCGTCGCCGCCGGTCAAGCCCTTGAAGTTCTTGGCTGATCGAACGGCGTCCAGACTGTCGGTGACCACGATCAGGCCGTCGTTATCGCCCGCGGCGCCCGCTTTTACCGCTTCCACCGGACAGGGAAGGTGCCTGTGACGAGTATCTATGAGCGCAAAGAATGGTTAGACCTACAATACGCAAGAGAGCCGTATTACCTGACGTCCGCCATTGCTCCTGTTTACTCCAAGCCTGAAACTGTCTTGTCTTAGAACCCTTCCGCCGCCGTCCCGTACCTCAATGTACATGGGTGGCCGATACCAAGTTTAGCCTGTATCGCAACGTAATTTTGGTGTGTAAAGCGGTTGATACCAAGATTAGGAATTGAGATCAAAATTCTTGGTATGTAAACAAAAAACCAGTGTGATACCAAGAATATGCCGTCTGTGATCCCGCGAGATGTCAGCTGTTTTAATCTTGGTATCGTAACTTTTTGGTTCAGATACCGAACAAGGGTTGGTGCCGCATCCTGTTGTGATACCAAGAAGACCGGCTTTGAGATACCGAGACACCCGTTTTGCGATACCAAAACGAGTCATTTTTTCAAAAGCGGCGGCACTCAATTCATTGCGAACAGTTGGTATCGCAAGTATAATCACTATTCCTGCTTCGTGTGGAACCGCTCCATGCAGTCGCGGTGCAGGAACATGCCGCAGATACAACAGAAGTAGGAAACGCGAGCCTTGGGGTGGAAGAAGCAGCCCCGTCTGTAGATCGAGTGTTGCCTGTGCCAGTGACCAAGCTGCAGGTCATATCTGACTTCTTCCAGCTCAGCAGGGTCCAGAGTTGGCAGTTCCTAGAAAGTGCAATTTATAGTGCACTATGCAATATACGTACAGAAACAGTCAATGAATGTAAGCAAGTTAGACACCTCCGTCTCCAACAGAAGCAAGGGCGGCATTGGCAGATGGTCGCACCACTTTGCACCACGCACCGCACACTTGCGATACCAACTCTGTGCTGTCTGGCAGCTGCAGGCAGCGATTTTTGACTTGCGATACCAACTCTGCGGCACTCTTAACATGGCCCGGTCACCGAGTTTCGATACCAACCTAGCAAGCACGTTTACATACCATGTAGGTTGCGATCGATCACCTTCTTGGTATCACAACTTTTTGGACCCGTCGGTATCGCAAACGACCCGTAGACTTGGTATCGTATCTAAAATTTATAAAATACCAAGATTTTTGCTATCAAATCGGTTTTTTTAAAGATACCAACACTAAAGTCGCGGCCACCGCCGGTGACCGCCCGTTTCAGGCTTGGTATCACAACGTCGATTCGCTTCCGATACCAACAACATCACGGACCGCGGCGGAAGGGTTAGTAAAGTTTTCACGTTCGGGACCTTTTCACCTAGGACGAACTCTACTCGCGCAAAGGGAAGGCCTGTTAGCGCCCAACTTCTGTGTTGCAATGAGCAGTGACAGCAAGTAGGTACAGCAAAAGATGTTTCAGATAGTTAATTTCCCGCCTTTCTACAACTGGGGATACGTTCCGCACTATTGAGACATTCCTCAGAATGCCGAGTTCTTCGACGCAAACGAATCCGTCATCTATTCATTCATGCAAAGGTGGAATGCAGACAGCCAGAATTACTTCAAAGTGAATCATTGCTTGCAAAACTGTCTCGCTCGACTTATCCAAAGTTTGTATGTGGCTTGTCTATTTTGGGCACTCGCAACAGAAGATGTTTCTGACTGAGGATTTGAGGCCTTTGTATCGTTCAAGAAGCGTTGCGACGGTTCGAACGAAACGCGAATGCAGTGCAACAGTTCAGGGCTGAGTGCGAGCACTCCAAAGTCTATCATCAAAACGAGAACACTCGGTGTCAACAACAACCAGAGGTCTGTCCACAGCAAGTCTAAAGTAGGTAGGTATGTAGTTGCATGAAAGTCAGTAAAGTGAATCGCCTAACAAATTGCCTCGCTCTGCGAAAGAACAACGGCGAAACCGCTGAGAAAGCTCCACAAAGTGAAAGCGACAACAAAGTGGCCTCAAGGCTAATAGGTCATTCACCCAATCGCTGCATAGAGGCAGCGCAGCTTCCTATCTAGCCTACAGTGAGCTCCAATTCGAATTCCTAACTCAGTCGGCCTTGGCTGGAACGTGGGTCGGTTGAGGCAAGACGAAGCGGGAGACGAGGGCGGGCACCGGACAGCCACTGGGCACATCTGGGAAGCCTTCAGTGGCCCCAGCCATGTCCACGTGCAGGAACTTGAGGGGACGAGCCGAGTCCGTGCCTGCAACGGTTTGATTACTACTTACTGCAACAGTAGTCAGCGACAACTTGTGGACGGCTTCAATTGTGTAGATGTGTACCGTGTTCGTCCAGTCTGGATCCCATGACCATGAAGGCGCCGGGCCCATTGTGACCTCTGCAGGTCTGCACCGATGGCTTGTTGTTGCCCTGACGAAGGTCCTCGTACTCGCACTTGCCTCTGTGGAAGTCGTAGTCCTGCAAGGCAAAGAAGTGGATGTAGCGGTAGTTGGAGAGAAATAGGAAGCGTGAGTACTGACAATACATGTTTCAAGACGTTTGAATAAGCGTTACCAGTGAAAGAGTAACCAGTGTGAAGGTCGTTCCCCTTCTGCAAATGCGAGCAACCAGAATTTCCCACCTCTTTCCTCAGTCGGGAGATCTCGACCATGTCTCCTATGTCCTCCCCGGCCTTCTGAAGCAATTCCCCCTCTCTCTGCTGTCTGGCAGGTCCGTTCTCCATGACAGCGGAATATCCAGGGCCGTAAGTCAACACCTCGTGACCCGTCAACGTCGACAACGTCATCAGCAGTGGATTCTTCTCCGCCGACGCCTGGGAAGCGGAATGGGTTTTACAGAAGAAGTGGCCACACATTGCACGTATTCATCGCAAGCGCCAGCTACATAAATAGGTATGTATGCAAGCTGAGCCGACCTCACAGAGCTGCACTTACAGTAAACTACAGTAATCCGCAGCAGTACATGGAATGCAGTTAACAGTAAGATTTACCCTCTCTCTCATCTTGCAGAGAGGGTCTAGCATGGTGATTCTTCCCTCGGCGTCGGTGTTGTAGATGCGCACTCTGAGGCCGCTGCGAGCCCTTATGATCTCGTCGCAGGTGAACGCATTGGACCCTATGCTGTTGCGCACCATACACAGATAGCCCACCGCCTTCAGATGGAGAGGGCGCAGCGACTCCAGAGCCTGAAAGCAAATTCTAATTCTAATTCTGAAAAATGTTTTGCGCGCCTTATTTAGGGAGAACTTTTCAGGAGTTACCCAGTCCCATCGCTGTGCACATCACATACGCACTATACCTACATACAACAGTTCTCCACGCTCGCTGCTCACCTTGAAGAAGCCGGCGACGGCGGCGGCGCCTCCCTTGTCGCGCGACATGCTCAACATGGCCCCGTTCACTTTCAAGTCTGTGCCGCCAGTGTCAATCGTCACGCCCTGAGAAGTGGAACACTAAGTGACTGGTTTGCGAATAAGGCTGGGCGTTGCCATAGGAATTTCACAATTGGGCTTAGAAGTTGTGTTGTGTCTGACCTTTCCGACCATCATGATTGTGTCTTTGATCTCCCCGCTGCCTTGATACTCCAGCTCTATCAGTCGCGCCTGAAGTGCCGTGAGTCGTCTCAGGAGATTTAGATAGTGATTGCGGTATGTACTGTAGGTATGCCCACTTGATGTCTGGGGACAGTGTTGGCGCAGCGATTGACAGCCGCCATCAGAGGGAATTCCTTCTCAATCGTCGCCTGGTCGTCGGCCACCTTCACTTTGACAACGGAGTCCTTTCTGAACGAGTTGACAAGAAAGTACTTGCGAAGAGTTACTGTATTGATAACCTTTGTATAACCTACCCAAATGCCTGTTGGACATATTCCGCCGTCTTGATTGGAGTCATCCTCTCTGGATCGGAGGCCATGACGTCGCAGTGGACGGCTCTGAAGAAATGGTACACGGTCTAATCAGTGGATTCAGCCAAACGTCACAATTGGTTTACTCACTTGCCAGCCTGGATGGCGGTGGCGAATTCCACCGTCAGCTTCACTAGCATTGGCCCGCTGTCCGCCGAGGTCACTGCAAGCTTCTCCAGCTTCTGCTTCTTCTCTGGACAGGCCTCTTGCACCTGAAGATCAGGATAGCAGTAGTGTATGGATCATGCGAATACTAACATTTGCATCAAACCTCCACAGGCACATAGAGGGCGTGAAGCGCTCCCAGCATCTGGCAGAGCTCGGCCATCCTGTAGTCTTTGTGGGGCGTGGTCACAAGCAGAGGGCGTTTCATGCCCATGGATAAAGCCCTGGAGCAACCTCTGTTTGTTTGTTGCGTCTGTCTGGCATTGTATTTCACAAACTCAGTCACTTCTTCATGGCCTTCCATCCGGCCTCGGTGAATGAGCGGGCGTCGTCGAAGTCGCGCGTCACCGTCCCAGTAAAGGAGACGACGGCGCGACGCAGCGGGTGGTCCGCCAGCGGCACCACGCCCACTCCGCCAGTCGGAAGTCCGGCATCGATCTACAGTAGTGCGGTTGAATTTCAAATAAAGCTTTGCGAAGACTGAACTCATGTGAATTGCCACCAATTCCGCGAAGTCGCATATTTTCGCCGTGACGTCGCCGCCGGTCAAACCCTTGAAGTTCTTGGCCGATCGAACGGCGTCCAGACTGTCGGTGACGACGATCAGACCGTCGTTGTCGCAGGCGGCTCCCGCTTCTACCGCCTCCACCGGACAGGGAAGATACCTTTAGTGATGTGTAGTTTATTTGAAAGGCACAACTTGAGTGCGAGGTTGTGGAGTGAAAGCCAGTCACATTACCTGGCATCCGCCATGTCTCTTCTATTATACCCAGCCTGAAACTGTCTGGTCCTAGAGTTTTCACGTGTCGCCTCTATGGGACCTTTTCACCTAAAAGGACGAACCCAACTCGCGCGAAGGGAATTCCTGTTATGACAGCGCTCGCCCATCGACAATGGTGGGAAGAGAAGAGCGCAGACAGCGCATATGTTGAGTGAGACGACAGGAGAGAGATAGGCGCCGACAGGACGGGACAGGGAGCTGTAAATAAGGCGGGGGGCCGGCCCGACCGCCGCCATATCTCCCCCTACTCTCTTCTAAGCGTAAACATATCTATCTAGGGGGGAAGGCTGGCCTACCGCTTCTCTCGAATAGTAGTCTGGTTACAGTTGAAAATTGCGCATTCGCCGTTATTCATAGTCAAATTGGGGCTTTGACTTGCGTGCCCTGGCCGTCAGATTTCTAGCTGGTACACTGCACAACCGTCTACATGACAAGGGTTCACTCGATTGATTCCCCGATGTTTTGGCCGTGTTCGCGCTGTTCTGTAGCCCTCTCCGTAACATGACCTGTTGCTGCTTCCCCATCGAAAGAGCCTAAGAGGAAGATGGCTCGCGAGCAAAAGATGTTTCACGAGGGACACTTTACCGATGACGATTCGCCGTGATTTGGTGAGTCGACTTTGATGTACATGCAGTCAACTTCAAATCAAAGCTCTCTGGTCCGGAACACTTTGCTAGACTACGCAAACCAAACATCGCGCTTTGATGGGAACTTTGAACTCCTAAAAGAGTTTCAGTGAAATACGCCGTCATACGTTGATAGCCTACATTGCATGTCAAGCAACGATCATCGCTTTCTCAAAACGGAAGAACCGAGCAATTAGTGTAATTCGCAACACACTAAAAACAACAATACATGGCCATGCCGCAACACAACCTCCGTAGTCAACGTCAACAGCTGCATTTGCTCTGACACAACACCTGTTCAGAGAGGGTGAACAGCTTCTCAACATCACACAAACGAAGCAGCGCTCAGTCAGCAAGTGGGGCTCTCTCTTGCTTTCAGGGTCGCCTCTTGAGGGGAATTGGGCATTCGGTGATTGAGGGGCGATTTCGTCAACTCCACATGGTTGGATACGCCACAGCGGAGAACTTAGTCTCGATTCGAGTGGACACACTATGTATAGTCGCCAACACTTCGCCAAACTGGCGGTCCGTCTCTCTACACATTCTACCCATCCCATCAAGTTCTTGCACGTGGATATGGCCGGGGCCACTGAAGGCTTCCCAGATGTGCCCAGTGGCTGTCTGGTGCCGACCCCTTGCCTCAACCGACACGCGTTCCAGCCAAGGCCGACTGAATTAGGAATTTGAGTACAGGAACACTCGGACACAGTAAGGTAGACACGAAGCTTCGATGCGTCTATATGCGCTGATTTTACAGTCTTGAAGACAGGGATTTTGCCTTCACTCACTTCTGGGAATTTTACGAATGCGCGATTGTTCTTACGCAGTGCCCCTTGAGCGATTCACTTATATGAAGGCTGCTTTGTGCGACTACTTCACGATTGGCAAAACTAGCAATAACCGACGGCGCGTTGACAAGTATCGTTTTAGACGCATTATCCACTGAAACGAAGACTTTCTTACAGTCATCCGGTTCTCGGACGTAGCGAACACTTCTGTGTTTGTAGAAAGGCTTAAAATTAAGCTACTGAAACGTCTTCTGCTCATTGCCATCTAGTAGAAGTTGGGGCTCCATCCAACCACGCAAATACCTTGGCTGGTATTTTAGGGCGCTTTTAATTTAATTCAAGAGCGCTTAGAAAATATACATTGCGCTTTTAAAAATGAACATACCGCTTTTGTTTACAGCCTCCGGAAAAACGACAACGCGCTTTTAAAAATGAACAATGCGCTTTTAAAAATGAACAATGCGCTTTTAAAAATAAACAATGCGCTTTTAACTTGAACATGCCGCTTTTGACAGCAGCTGGACCGAAAATTGCACAAACCGCTTTTAAATTGACCAAGCCGCTTTTAAAATTGAACAAACCGCTTTTAAACTGAACAAACCGCTTTTAATTTGAACAAACCGCTTTTAACGCCCTGCTGCGTCGCGCACGGCATTGTCGCAACGTGACGTCGACGCGAACCATCCCAGTTTGCTAGGACAAGTGATACGTGACACTCCTTGAGTGTCAGATAGGCACTCCGCGTGATTGTTTTAGCAGACGGGGGCACAGAAACTCCAACAAGTGTTGCATTCCCGTTAAATTTGTTTGTTCCCAATTCTTTCAGTGTAGAACTAGGGTCTATAGCCGGGGTGGGCCTAAGCAGATGCCATGCACTTAGAGGCCGATGTGGCGCGTTGGAGCAGGCTGTACTGACGACGATGATCGCAGGCTGTACCGACCACTGACTGTCTATAGCCACTCACAATGTAGAATGCCAGCGGCGCCCCAATTGTACAGGCGCGCCTTATCTACGCTACACAGCGGGGCTCCCCCGCTGGGGTGGACGGCGTCGATGCTACAGTACGATGCTCCTATAACTCGGTTCGATTGCGCGTGCGTAGACGCCGTTCTCAACGCGTCTTATATGGACGGCGTACTGTAGGCGCAGCAAAATCAATGGCGGATGGTATTTTCGGAATTTCGCGAAATTTTACAGAGCGTGAGTATTCGGCCAAAATCAGGCTAAATACACCGCAAATCGCCAAACAAACAACGGATTCGCGTTCTGCGGCGTCAGAAAGCCCAGACACAAGTCACACAACTGTCAACACAATTTTGAAAATTCGACCCCGGGACCCAATTTTTGGCCGGCCGGGTGCCGAAATCAGGGTAAAGGCGTCCCAAATCGCAAAACAAACACCGGATTCGTGTTCAGCGTCGTCGAAAACCCCCGAAACAAGTGAAAACTCAATTTCGAAAATTTGACCCCGGGATTCAAAAATTCGGCGCTGCCGGGATACGGTACCTCAAAATGGTCAAAACACTTCGTCTAGACCAACTTTTAACGCGGAACACGATGCAACGGTCAATTTGCCGCTAAAGGCACGCTTTCGGGCCCAAAAATCCATTCAAAGTCGAAATCCCGATTTTCCGCTCGGGACCCGGGACTTTTGCCACCGCGGATCTCCCGAACGGCGAGACCGATCTCGGCAGTTTTGGTCTCAAATGAAAGATAATATAAGTGTCCAGGTCAGAAATTAAATTGGCGAGGATCCACCGTCGCAAGCCCGAGTTACGATTTTCTAAAGGTCGGAAAAAAATTTAAAATTTTGAATTTGCTACCGTACTCCCGCGTCGGACCACCTAGGGAGCCCGTTCCGGTTTTGCTCTGAAGAGCATCCAATGGGCTACAACATATCCAAAAATGACCAAATTCGGTCCACTTTTGCGATAGTTATGGCCTGCATATTTTTTTTTACTTAGCAAAAATTTGAATTTTTGAATTTTCGCAAAATTCTTCCACCGCCGAAATTTTTTCACCCCCCGAGCACGCTGCGCGTCGTCATAAGCTATCTTTTAAAAAAAATTTGGCTCCCTAAGTGCTTCCTAGCGAGCGCTAGCTCTGGTTATGTTAACTGTAGTAGGCTTTACCGCTCCTATAGCACTCCTTCGCTTTTCAAGCGGCGGAGTGCCAAAAACTTTGTCGGCGTGGCCATAGGCTAGTAGGCTTCAAAGTGCAAGTTGTTGCGAGCGCTAGCAAGGAAGGGGCACAGCCGGCCTAAGCAGGAGGCTAAGTATATGGGGGAGTGAGCACTCCACCTACCGTTTGCACTAAAACTCGGCCGGCGTCGCGCCTGGCGGGTCTCAGCTGAGGCTTAGCGCGACCACCAACTTCAGGGCGCGCTCCGCGCGCCCTGAAGTCGGTCACCGGTCGCGTTAAGCCTAAGCTTCGACCCGCCAGACTGCGACGCCGACTGACTCTTGTGCACTGTGGGCGCAGGGCGAGCCTAAGCATAGCCTGAATTCATAGGAATATTCTGTGTCCGAAAGAAATATAACTGAATTTAAAACGTAATTTAAAAAAGAATGTAATTTAAATGAATTGTAAATGCTCATTCGGGCATTTTTCTGGACTTTTGCCCTTTGTCTCACAGCAGAAGAATTAAAAGCGCATTGTTCAAAATGAAAAGCGCATTGTTCCAAACGAAAAGCGCTTTGTTCAAAATGAAAAGCTGCTCCTACATATATATGCGTTCTTAAAAGCGCATTGTTCCAAACGAAAAGCGCAATGTTCTAAATGAAAAGTCCCCAAATACCTTTAACTCTGTTGCGTCGCATCTGCAAATCAAAGCCAAAAGGAAGCATTTTTCGTTGTCTTCTATTACAAAGAATCCTCCTCTTCGAATTCAATTGCGGACTCTGACAACGTCCGCCTCTTCACTGAGGATGGCGCCGGGACGACAGAGCCGTTTCTGCGGTATACCACACCACAGGCGAGCATAGAATCATACGGGTAACGGGGGAAGCATGTGTGGGGGGGGGGGGGGGGGGGGGACCCATCCAAGCCGGAACTGTCCAGGAACGTCAAGGGGCTTGACCGGTGGTGAGTCAATTCTAAATCTGCGACTTTGGTAACAATTTTGAAATATTGTCCCTGCAAGCTTGCAGTCGCAAGTGACGAAGTGACGACGAGGAGTTTGTGTCGTTGAAGAAACAACCAACAATTAATGCAAAGTGGCTGCTCCAGAGCTTTATCTATGAGCATGAAACGCTCCCTGCTCGTGACCACACCCCACAACGCCTATCGCATGGACGAGCTCTGTCAGATGCTGGGAGCGTTCACGCCCTATATGTGCCTGTGGACGTCGACAATGAGCACGCTGGTTGTCGCCCTTCGTTACATCCCTGCATCTTCAGGTGCAAGAGGGCTGTCTTGAGAAGAAGCAGAAGCTGGAGAAGCAGTCGGTGACCTCGGCAGAGAGCGGGCCAATGCTCGTGAAGTTGACGGCGGTCTTGAAGAGAATTGTGGTCGCTCTCACTTCGTGGAGCTTTCTCAAAGGTTTCACCGTTGCTTTTTCGCAGTGCGAGTCATAGGTTAGGCGATTCACAAATGAATGTTGACCTTCATGCAACTAGGGTACCTTCTGCTTTCTATGGATGACGACGGTTGCTTTTGACGACGAATATATGCTCGTTTCGATGATAGTCAATAAATCTTGGCTTCGTGGAGCTACTTCACGCTGGTTAGAAATACACGGCCGCATTTTGACAAGCCGCATTGTGACAACGTCTCGCTTCAGTCGCAACCGTTGGTGCACTCACAAGCCTTCCGACAGACAAGATGAAAACAGTGTGTGAACATTTCCGTATTAGTGGAAAAGTGTGAAATTAACCGACTGAGACATCTTCTGCTCTGCTTATTCACTATTTTCACGACCAGTACCACCAGTAGGTACAGCTGTTCTCCAAGGGACCCGCTAGAGCGCCTCAGAAATGGGCGATGACCAGACTGCATTGCTGGTTATTCGGCACGTTCGCATGGACTCACCGTTATTTAGTGGGGGGTTAGTGACAGAGAAGGAAGATAGCTTTGACAACGGCAATGAGTCAATGAGTAGGCGGGATCGAGAGCGGCATGAAGAAGTGAACTCTACCAGGGAGTGGAAGGAAAGGCAGCACGATGACTAGGAAGCGACAGTAGATCGATAAAGCGTTTCGCGATCTCCGTTTGCTTTGCGAGGCCGTTGACTGGTGTGATGACTCTGGCCACTGAGCGCATTTAATGGTCGTGGGGTCTACACTTGACGAATACGGTGCTGTACTATGCAACCGAAGTTGTGCACTGCACAAGCTGTTGACGGTGACTGTTGATGCAAGTGATCAACCAATGCAGGGGCCGCCGACTCTGTCACCCCGCCCCTCAAGTTCTGGCACGTGGATACAAAACCGACGAGTCATCAAAACACTGCGCGCAACGGCGCAAGCATGCAGATACAACACAGAGTTCGGGAACAATCAGCGAAGGTTGGTGAGAATCGATTTTTGTACGAGATTGATTCTCCACACTAGCCGCCGACCAACACTGCCAAGCCTTGACTGCGCCCACTCAGTCGTACAGTGCTGCTTCTTCATTCACTGCGGTCGCAGAATTTTGCGCACAGCTGGATGGCGCCAGTTGTGAAGATGGTGCTGGTCGGAGACACGTGCGTTTGAATTGAGCCTGAGATGCACGTTCATGCGTACACAAAAGAGATGTTGGACCACCGTTTCACTTTCAGCGGAGTGGGAAAGACGACTCTGATGAGGACCTTCGTCAACGCGGACGCATTCGAACTGTACGTTATCCGAATAATCCATTTGGAGGCTTGGAGCAGTTGACGCTCTGCGCGCAAGTCACACGCGTGGTGCCCTTTTAGAGGCGACAATTACGCTGTCTACCGGGTGTCCCAAAAAAAAGTATCCACTTTTTCTCCAGCTCACTGTTTGCGCCCCTGTGAATCAATTTTGACGAAACTTTGTGCACATATACCCAGATGTTTTGTACATGAGTTTGTCAAATTGTAGCCCAATCGCTTTAGTATGGCTTGATTTACGAGCATGTAGACTGCTCGCGCCAAAATCGCTTCGCGTTCTGCGCGCACTTCAAGCAAGACGACGTTTCTTGATGACACCCTGGTGTGACTGTCGGTAATGCAGATTACTATCGACCAAGTCGTTGAAATGCAGCCGAAGTACCACGTTTGAATCTTTGATGCTTTGAAAGCGAAGATTTGCTAAGTCTGGGATGATCTTCAACAGGACGTAATTTCGCCGTGCATTGTTTAAATGATGGGGTCGAGGCTTTCGCGACAGGCTGAAATGTGCTGTTGAGGCCCATGGTGACAAATTGAGGCCAAATTTGTCAAGTTGCAATATGTCGACCCCTTACGTTAATCTGAGTAATATTTGGTTGCAGTTTGTCGACTGGAACGCATGGGAGCTGCGTCGGTCGGAGCGGTTTTGCATGTGCCATACTTAAACGATTGTAGCTATGCTTGTGTCTGGCTTTTACTGACAAAATTTGGTGAGCCGATTAAGAACACTATAGTGTATGAATGTGCAAAATTTGGTTGAGATATGTCATCGCAGTAGTAAGTAATGAGCCGGAGAAAAAGTGGATACAATTTTTTGGGACACCCGGTATATGGTGGTCGACGAGCGTCCGGTCACGCTGGGTCTCTTTGACAGTGAGGGAGACAGTGACTACGACAAACTGAGACTTAGCATCTACCGACAAACGATGCAGTCATGAGTCATTTTCAGTGCAACAGTTGGAGATTGGTGGACCGAAGGGGGGGGGGGGCCCCCCCCCCCCCCCCCCCCCCCCCCCCCCCGCTTACACGGACATTCCAAGAAAGTTACGTAGCCAACTCCTTCGTTCTGCTAGTCCAGGACGTGTTCCTTGTCTGCTTCTCTATCTCCGACAAGGCATCACTGGAGCACGCCCAGACCAAGTGGTGCCCTGAAATCCTACACCACTGCCCAGATGTGCCCTTTGTGCTGGTTAGTCAACGCGCGTTTTGAACCTTGATCAAGCAAACCTCCTTGCATGCGCATGGCGCAAACCTAGACTGTGACTTCACAGTTCACACTATGGCAGGTGGGGACAAAGGCAGACCTGCGTGACCTCGACCTCGATCTACCGATGGTCGACTACGACGACGCTCGCAAACTAACCAAGCAAATAGGCGAGCTACATATGTCGTCGATATTTGTTATAACCTGTGTTGCTGTCGAGTGTTTTGACAGTACGGTGTTGTACCAACACGTGTTGCATAGGCGCAGTGGCACGTGGAGACGAGCGCCGCCCAGCCCCACACCCTCGTCAAGCTCGTATATGAGGCGACACGGATTGCACTGGCGCAAAGCCCTTACCACGTCAAGCCCAAATCGAGTAGCAGAACCCAGCGCTGCGCTGTTGTGTAAATGTGGTTCCGAGTCCGACGTACATACCGTAAATACGCCAATAAGCCCCCTCTTCTTCTCCAACTTCAAGGACGACGTGTACATAAACGAGGTCAGAGAGGGGGGGGGGGGCTTATTGGAGTATATTTACGGTACCTAGAACACGAGACGGTTCCTACTTTCTTCTGCAGTTGCGCGTCTATTACTCTTACGAGTTGAGTCAATTTTGCGTTTTGAGCGCCCATTCTGACGACAATTGGTCTAGGTGCTGAAATTTTTTGTCTGATTGTACTTGTGTGGATCATGATCAAAACGATTGACTCTTCGTGTGGCGTGGACTGTGGTGTACAACACACGCACTGACGAGTACCAGGAGGTGCCAAGCCAGTCAAGCGCCTGTGACGCTTCTGTGCAGTAGCGGATCCAGGGGGGGGGGGGGGGGCGGTTGTGCGTCCGCCCCCCCCCCCCCATTCGGCCAAACCGCCCCCCCCCATTCCCCCTTCCGAGAAAAAAAATTGCGCGGCAGCACCTCCAGAGCAAAAAATTTTCGCCTGCGGCGCTATTTTATAGCACTTTTGTACTAAAATAGGCCAAATTCGGCCAAAATTTTTGCCTGCGGCGCCATTTTATAGCACTTTTGTACAAAAATAGGCCAAAATCGGCCAAAATTTTTGCCTGCGGCGCTATTTTGTAGCACTTTTGTACCAAAATAGGCCAAAATCGGCCGAATTTTTTTGCCTGCGGCGCTATTTTAAAGCATTTTTGTACCAACATAGGCCAAAATCGGCAAAAATTTTCGTCTGCGGCGCAAATTTTTGTATGTGCTTTTATAGCATCTTGTTATAGCCCTGTGGCCTCAAAAATTCCGCCCCCCCCCATTCCAAAATCCTGGATCCGCCACTGCTTCTGTGTACGTGCTCACGCTGGACTGGGCGCAGCACCGCGAGTCTTCGTTGATTGGAGGAACGTCGAACACAAAGACGAGGAGGATTCGAGTGAGATGTTTGGCGTACGACTCGACCACAGACAGCAGAGCATGCACAGCAAACAGAAAGTGATACATTCTTTAACAAAGCATGGAGCTGCACAAAGCAGGCGGACATAACAACACGAAGTCGGGGAACAATCATCGGCGGCCGTTGGGAATGGATGTTTGTAGTTGTACGAGGTTGATTCACCCCCCCCCCTGACAAACCTTGACAGAAGTTACTCAAGCGTACAGTAGAGTGACTCTTCAGAACACTGTTAAATTTCGCTTACAGTTTCCAGTTTGATGGCGGGGCCTGTGGAGATAAAGATGGTGGTGGTTGGAGACACGTCAGTTGTGAATTGAGCCGGCGATTATAATTCTTCTGCCATTTGCTCTGTGCGAGTGTACGCTGTAGACAACAACAACGTTTTGATTCCAGAGGAGTCGGAAAGACGAGTCTACTTAAATGCTTCGCCACCGCCGACGACTCATACGACAAATTCCTCTGCGCTGTGTATGTACGTCAGTACTCAGTAGTAGGTAGGTACTAATGATGGGAAATTGCAAAGTTTAGAAACTGGGTAAGTACAGGTAACCCAGTTTCCGATACAACTGGGTAAGTAAAAGTAAATTTACCCAGTTTTTACCCGGTTTCTAAAACTGGGTAAAACTGGGTACCCAGTTAAATTTGGCTAATGCTGGGCAAGTAAAACTGGGTACGGCAGATTTTGGCGAATTTGAAACTGGGTAAGTAAAACTGGGTATAACCCAGTTAGAATAAACTGGGTACAACTGGGTAAGTACTTACCCAGTTTGGGCTGCCATTACTAGTACGTACCCATCATCGTCCATTTGGAGCCGTGGGAGCTCGCGCAAACCTGTCAGTTTCGTCTCAACTCATTACGAACGATTACACTCAACACTGTCGACTACACTGAATGAATGCAGATGACTTGTTTGCATGTTCATGTGATTATAAGACATGTGACACATGGCATGGACTTGTGTGACTGTTCATGTGACTTGCTTGCAGGTGCCTGTGATTGTAAGGACAAATATCGAGTAATTTCAGTAATATCTATCCGAAGTCTAGAAGTCATCACGAGTATACTGTAACTGTACGTATATTGGTTCGTACTTCGTTGCACGGAAGTCGCACGTGACGCGTCCTTTCAGATTCGACAATTACGCTACGACGACAGTTGTCGACGAGCGTCCTGTCGCGCTGGCTCTCTTCGACACGGTGGGCGACGTTGCCTACGACAGACTGAGACCGCTAACCTATCCCCAAACGGTGCGTGCATTTTCAGCGCAACAGATAAAGTAATTATTAGGATCTGTGAAATGTTGGATGTGAGTGGGCGCGCCTCCAGCTCACTATAGAAGCCTGCAGATGTTTCTAACGGGTTGTTTTGACACCGAACGTTGCGTCTATGGTACTCTTGCAATATGACGCTCTAGCGTAATAATTCCAGTCAATTGTTTGTTCTTATTTGCAGGACATGTTCCTTCTCTGTTACTCAGTCTCGAACAAAGAGTCACTGGAACACGCCCGGAGCAAGTGGTGTCCAGAAATACAACACCACTATCCAGATGTGCCTTTTGTCCTGGTTAGATCGACGACACTGTACATTTTTAGTCACACTTACACATTGATTAAGCAGACTTACACGTACACGTAAGAAGATAGACTGTGACGTAACGTTTCACTGTGGCAGGTGGGAACAAAGGCGGATTTGCGCGACAAGGATCTCGACGTCCAGGTTGACTACGATGACGCCCACAAGCTAGCCGAGGAGATCGGTCGGCGGCTTGCTTTGATCCTGTGTTATGCTGTTGACCGAGTTTTCTACTGCACCCACGACATTTTGTGTAGCACTCTGGCGTTGCAGGGGCGCAGTGGCACGTGGAGACGAGCGCCATGCAGCGCCACAACCTCGACGAAGCCTTTCGTGGGGCGGCACGGATTGCGTTGGCTAATGACGTCAAGCCCAAAACTAGTAGAACAACGCTATGCGCTTTTGTGTAGATTGTAGTACACTGACGTAGTAGGTATTACAACACTCGACGTTCCTTGCTAACAATGTTATACTTTCGTGCCTACGAGTTTATGGTTTGGTTGTGTGTTCAAGTATTGCCTGGTGCTTGCAAACCACTGACTCAAGCGTTGCAATCGCGCGCCATCACAACCCTTCAAGATGTTTTCCGACAGCTATAGTATTTACAATCAAAGACGGTGGTTCAGTTGTTGAGTGTTAGTAAGTAAAGCACTGTAAAGGCTGAGTACTGCAGAAATGGGGTCTTCGCGATTTGAATAGTTGGTACACTACTTACTCTGTGAGAAGCAGCATGGCATATTGTGGAACTGTTACAGTATACAATACGTTCTCACCAGTACGCAAAATTAAACAAGCTTTGTCTAAAAACTGTGGCACCACGTTGGCATCAGTGTAAACTTGAGAGCGTGTGCGGGATAATGTGCACTGGATAGTGAAGTGCCGCTAGACATTTAGTCGACAATCTGGTGGGGTATAGCCGCAGTTGGTCTTGGATTTGTTTGTGGTACCTGATCCACATATTGATCAGAAGATTCGCCGCAGGCACACTTTGCGCTTATAATAGTGGCAACTGATCCATAAATGGATCAGAGAAATTCGCCGCAGGCACACAGTGCAATAAAAGCGTCTAAATGAGACGACGCCCTATTGAAAAGGGTATAAATGGGACGACGCCCCATTGAAAAGGGTATAAATGGGACGACGCCCTATTCTTTTGGGCTTAGTGCTCAATGCATCCACACAAAGATATGTTGAAATTTAAGCTGCTTGAAATTGTCGAAATTTGGAAATTCTGACAAAAACCGTGAAAATATACCTAAATTCTTTAATTATAAAATCTAGAACTATTTGCTAATTACTTGACAGACTATGCTCGACACATCCGTGAATAGAAATTTTGAAATTTAAGCTGTTTGAAATTGTCGAAATTTGGGAATTTTGACAAAAACCTTGAAAATATCCCTAATTTCGTTAATTATAAAATCTGAAACTATTTGATAAATACTTGGCAGACTATGCTCGACACATCCGTGAAAAGAAGTTTTGAAATTGAAGCTGTTTGAAATTGTCGAAATTTGTGGATTTTAACAAAATCCTTAAAAATATCCCAAATTTCGTTAATTATATTCGCTGAAACTATTTGCTAAATACTTGGCGGACTATGCTCGATACATCGGTGCAAAGAAGTTTTGAAATTTAAGCTGTTTGAATTTGTCAAAATTTGGGAATTTTGACAAAAACCTTGAAAATATCCCTAATTTCGTTAATTATAAAATCTGAAACTATTTGATAAATACTTGGCAGACTATGCTCGACACATCCGTGAAAAGAAATTTTGAAATTGAAGCTGTTTGAAATTGTCGAAATTTGTGGATTTTAACAAAATCCTTAAAAATATCCCAAATTTCGTTAATTATATTCGCTGAAACTATTTGCTAAATACTTGGCGGACTATGCTCGATACATCGGTGCAAAGAAGTTTTGAAATTTAAGCTGTTTGAATTTGTCAAAATTTGGGAATTCTGACAAAAACCTTGAAAATATCCCTAATTTGGTGAATTCCAAAATCCGAAACTATGTCACAAATTCATCGCGTCTTACGCCCTTTCCATTTCAGCAAAAACTTTGCTGATACGACTTGTAAATAAAAGTGTCATTTTTGACATTTTCGTATTTTAATTGTAAATATCTCGAAATAGCGAAATTAGCAACAGAAACGGACATCGACACGTTACTCAGCGCATTCGACTCCATCGGGTGGCACTAACCGTCACGTCTAGTTTTGTGACACACACGGACGGACGGACGGACGGACGGACGGACACACAGACCCACGAACAGACAATAGCGTCCGTATATATACTCGCCGCCCTGGGGGGCGGCGAAAAAAAGATCGGTCTCAACGAAGTAAGTATGTATCCCTCGCTCAAACTGGAATAAATGTCGAGTCGACGTCGACGACGGAGAGATGCCAAATCTTGCCCTTTCATATGAAACCACGGATCAATCCTGTTCCACTTTTGCAACTACCGTATTTCGATCCTCCCATCGAATAGAAACGTACCGTAGCTTTCAACATCGGACAAATGGACGACAGGACTGGCCGAAGCGTTTCAGCGGGTCCCCCTCCAACTGCGAAACTCTAAAACGAGCACTACAACGAGGTCGTAATATTCTACTAAGCCCCCCCCCCCCCCCCTTTGTTGCCGCCTTGGGACCTGAGCCTGAGAAAGTGAAGGTGGGGGGGGGGGGGGGGAGGGGAGGGGGAGAGGGGGGATTGTCAGAGTATCTATGGTAAATTCTCATTACTCTTACCATTCTCTAAGACGAACAAATTCGCATTTCTCCGATTCATGTCTATTCCGATTCCGATTCCGATTTATTTCATTCCGATTTTCTATTCCGATTCATCTCTAAGACAAATTCTCATTTCTCCACCAATAAAATTGTCAATGTTCCGTGCGCAAAACTGCCAATTTCCATCGCAATGACTTGCAAAGTGTTATTCTGATAAAAATATTTTATGTCCCACCCAACTGATCGCTTTGATTATCTTGACCTTGCATCTCAGTGTTGTGCCAGGTGCAGCGTGTTTCACGCCCTCTATTTGGTTCGTGCAGTTGTACGTTTGTGCGATCTGTTGCACGAGCTTCTATGTCTACTAGATCTGACGAAGCAGTGGCTGCCGAGCCCGTAAGCATCTATGACGGCGCACCCCTCCTGCCTGTTGCCTATGCAGGCGTGTGCTTTGCGACCGAAACACACAACACTGCCCCAACGTGGTGATTTGGACGGAAGGCGCCGGTTTGAAACGTCTTGCGTCGATTGCAATGCAGCTCGATCATTCAGGCGACGGCATGCAGTCTCATCGTCTCGACGACATTCACCAAATATTCCTTCCACTTGGGCGGGGCAGAAGCGGAGGCATCGTCGCGCCTCACACAGGCCACCACTGTGTTCGAAACACAATCACCGTAGGGAGGGGCACCACAGTCATACCCATCATAGACTAGGTATATTTACTCAACCCTAACGACCAGTTATTCAGTTGCATCTCGGCTCGTTTGTACATGCAACGCTCGCAACTCAATCTTGGTTCCATGTCGGAGACTGTGGTGAAGATCGTTGCCGTCGGCGATATGTACGCAAGCCAATATTGTGCCAGCGATTGGTTTCTGTATTGTACTGTATTGTACGAGCAACAGACGCACGAACCAATCGCCGCCCCACTTCCAGGTCGGTGGGGAAGACTTGTCTCCTTCAAAGTTACGTCACTGGGCGTTTTCCCGAAGACACGGTCTCCACAATGTCAGTGGTAGCCACAATTAGGACTTGGAAATATCAGGGTGGCCAATAGAAACTTAAGCTAGTTCCAGTTTAAGCTGGCACTGACACTATTACTGAAACTTAAACTTATTCATGGAAGTTACCAGCAATTGTGGCAATGATGTGAATATTTTGTTCATATTTTGACAGAAATCTATAAAGAAGACAACCAAAATGCAAGAATTGCTTATAATTCAACAAAATATCATTACCAAACCATTGCCTCAGGCTACTTTCGCGGCATTTTGGACCTTCAGTAACTGAAACTCAGCTTCAGTTACTGAAACTGAAACTCGGTCAGTTGCATAACTGATTTTGAAACTGAAACTCGACCAACGCCATAATTTTAACTGAAACGGAAATGAAACTAAACTGAGTTTCTATTGGTCACCCTGCTTGGAAGGCGGAAGTTACATATGATTCGACGCGTTTCAGCTTCGACCACTACAGCACGCGGATAATTCTGGACGACCGCCTGATAAATCTGAGTCTCTGGGACACTGCGGGAGACAGCGTCCAGAACAAACTGAGACCGCTCTCTTACAAGAATACGGTTCTGAGGTTTCATTGTCCTAATAGAATTGGACAGTTAGCGCGTTGACTAGGTCATACTGCTTCTCCATGAACTGAAGCAGAAACTAAAGAAACTGGAATGAATCACTGAGAATATGTTTCTGGCGGTAGATTTACCGCTCGTTAAACACACCGGCGTTGCTAAGCTTTGCAGCTGATCTACCGGGTGTCCCAGAAAAAAGTGAACACTTTTTCTCCAGCTTGTAACTTGCGCTTCAGTGAATCAATTTCAATGAAACTTGGTATTCGCATACCTTAATGTGTTGTGGATAATCGTCACAATTTGCAGACGAATCGGTTCCGGATTACTTGACTTACGAACACACGAACTGTTCGGACTCAAATCTCTTCGCGTTCCGTGCGAGGTTCAGGCCGGATGGCGCCTTAGGATTATACCCTTCTGCAACTGCTGGCAATGCAAAGAATTATGCAAAATGGTATAAAAGCATCCAAGGCACAACATTTGTGTTGTTGGATGCTTTGAAAAGGAAGATTTGGGGAGTTAGAATAAATCTTACACATTACGCGATTTCGGAGTGCATTCTTGGATTGGAAAGGTTTCGGCTTTCTCGCCAGGCTGGAGGCTGTTGCTAAGGTCAATGTGGAACACATCGATGCCAAATTTGATACACTATGATTTGTCGACCCCTGGCGTTGATCTAAGCAATATTCAATTGCAGTTTGCGATCTCGAAACACGGGGACTGCGTGGGTCGAAGTGGCTTTGAATATCCCACACTTGAGCGACTGTAGCCTTGCTTGTGTCACGACTTCTTGGACAAAATTTGGTGCACTGGAGTATAACACTATAGTGTCTGCATGTGTAAAATTTGGTTGAGATTTGTTAACCTAGCAGCGAGTTATGAGCTGGAGAAAAAGTGTTCACTTTTTTTTGGGACACCCGGTACATTACGAGTGCGCGTTTTATGCTACCGTCAGGACGTGTTTCTCCTCTGCTACTCCATCTCCGACAAGGCGACACTGGAGCACGTCTGGAGCAAGTGGTGGCCCGAAGTTCGCCTATACGCTCCTACTGTGCCCGTCGTCCTGGTGCGGCCGCTGCTAGCGCATTAGCCGTCATTTGTAACCGAAACAGAAATGCAACTTCGCACTTTCCGGTGGGGACGAAGTCGGACGTGCGCAGTCGCCGCTTCAACGACCTCGACGAGGGCGACTGCTGGCCCACGCACCAGCAGCACCTGCCCTTTGTCGACTACGACGCCGCCCACGAGTTGGCCGAGATGATTGGTCAGTTTGTCAAGTGTAATCGTGCGTGAAGTGTAATCGTCAAGTGCAATCGCGTAGTTTCGGGTGAACATCGAAACGTCTATCTACTTTGCTTCACTGGATTGCTGAAACATTAGCGTGGGTTTCGGTCTACTACTCTACAATTCAACTGAGAATTGTTACACCTCCTGTTTTGTTTGCAGTAGGGCACGTTGGTGCGTGTGCAGTATCGAGCTATTGTGCATCACTGATGTTGGCGAGTGTTGCAGATGCGCAGTGGCACGTGGAGACCAGTGCCAAATTGCTCTACAACGTCCGAGAGACCTTCCAGAGGGCTGCAAGGATCGCCTTGAACCATAGTCCACAGAGCATCGTCAAGCCTACGACGAGTCGATGTAAAAGAACTCGGCAAAACAAACGACGACACAACTGCGTCGTCCTGTGAATGGATCTTCTACTGTTTCTATTTAGAAGCAGTATTTCTCTGTAAGGAAATATGTAAGGTGTAACGAGCGGACCTACGCATGGGCACGGTAGTCATGACTATTGCACACGCGCAAGTCGCAAGCACACAGACTTCAGTCGGCTGCACTATACACACGTTCATATGCGTTTTGCCTGCTAGAATCGACGTTCTATGATGTGTACCTACTGTACCATCTGCGTCGCTTGCGGCTATTTCGATGCTGTTTTACATTGTGCTAATATCTTTGTTGGGATTGGGAATGACAAGCCTAAAGCACTAAGCACGGTGTCAACATTCAATGGAAGCAGCTTCTGCTGACGACGTCAAACTATAATAGCGTCAACTGATCCAGCAGTGTGGCACTATATGGTCTGATTAGGGCGGCCGTCACCCAGAAGGCGCTACATACCGTATTTCCCCGATTAGAACCCCATCCCTCGAATAGAACCCCCCTCGAATAGACCCCCACCCTAAAGGCCCCTCTGAAAAATACAACCCCATCCCTCGAATAGAACCCCATGGGGTTGTCCCAGAGCTCCATTAGCCTAGCAGGTTAGCACATCTGACTACTAATCATTGGGCACTGGTACTGAAACTTGCAGTGAGGGGTCAGAGTGTACGCTATTTGGTGGCTCGTAGGTTGACAGTGAAGACTTTATCGTGTTTTGAAAGGACCGTTTACCATCATCAACCTGTGCTATGGGCCATCCAAGCGTCCAGCTGCCAAAATTGGTCCTACTGAGAAATACAACCCCATCCCTCGAATAGAACCCCCCCCCCCTCGAATAGACCCCCACCCTACAGGCCCCTCTGAAAAATACAACCCCAGGGGTTCTATTCGGGGAAATACGGTATATGCCACCTTCTGGGTGGCTGCGCATTTTGGGTGTGACATATTCTTGTGTATCAGCAATGCGCCGTACTTGCTGTGCTTTGACGAATTGCTGAAACATTTGAGTTGGATTACGTGTACTACTCTTCGCACTAGAATTAAGTCGAGAACTGCAAGAACATCAGGACCATAGTGCGTGTACTACAATACAATCTCTCCACTACAATTCAGTCGAGAATTGTTGTACCATTGTGCAACCAGCCAGCCACACATCTTGATTTGAAGTACATTGTAGTGTACGATGGTAGCTATGCGTCGCGTGGTTGTTGTGCCGCACTACTGATGGCGAGTGTTGCAGAGGCGCAGTGGCACGTGGAGACCAGTGCCAAGCTGCTCTACAACGTTCGAGAGACCTTCCAGAGGGCTGCAAGGATCGCCCTGAACCACAGTCCACAGAGCGTCGTCAAGCCTATGACGAGTCGATGTAGAAAAACTCGGCAAGGCAGACGACGACACAACTGCGTCGTCCTGTGATTCTTCCACTGTTCCTATTTAGAAGCAGTATTTCTGTAAAAGGTAGCAATACGTGGTTCAGCTACGTATTGACTAAAATACAACGTCGTTTATTGACAAATTTTAATGCAGAAATAGAAAGGTCGTATGCCAATAAGGATTTGTGACATAGTTTTGCAGTTTTTTAAAATTGCAATTTCGAGATATTTTCAATCCAAATATGAAAATGTCAAAAATCGACTTTTTCACCTGATGATATAGCGGCGAAATTTCTTCAGAAATGGAAGGAGCATGGACTGCGGATAATTTGTAATGCAAGAGAAATTTTTTGCAAATATGGAATTTAACAGAAATTCGTGATTATTTTTCAAAATTCCATAAATCAACAAAAATAGAACGTCGTTTTTGACGAATTTGAACGCGGAAATGGCAAGACCGTATGCCAATAAGAATTTGTGACATAGGTTTACATTTTCAATAAATTCCAATTTCGAGATATTTGAATTAAAATTTTAAATAAATGTCAAAATCGAGATTTTTGTCTAATGGCCAGAACAGCTGTTTATTGATGATAACGATGAATGTGCGCTCCGAAACAGAAATGCGTACGCTGAACACAGGAATTCACTCGCACCAAACTTTTGGCAAGTTTTTTGTTGGATGTGGCGTTTTCACACAGGTAGGAAACATCAGATAAACGGCGTCGTATCATGCCGATAACATATAGCGAACGCGGCGATATCACTGAGCTTCAGATCAGCTGTACAGACAACCGTATCGTGGGGATAGCTGCACTTGGCATTAAGGTACAAGTTCTCAAGACACTTTCTCCAGATGCGGCTAACGACGTGTACAAAGTTCACTATACTGTTCACCAACATTTGACAGACACAAAGTATAGGTTGAACTTTTTACACACACAGCTTGTTTCGCCCTTCTGCTGGGTTTCGCCCCCCCCCCCCCCCCCCCCCTAGTGGGTACCTACTTCCATCACGTTGTACACTGGGTGTGCGTACAGTATCAAATAGTAACGAAGTTGCAAAAAGCCCTGTTCAGGAACCTTCTGTGTTGTCGGCATCGTCTGTTGGCCCAGCACGACTGCCAGCTGTCTCATCTGAGAGGGGAGTTCATGTTCGATCCCTGGCAGTTCAGCATCCAGAACATCGTGAGAGAGAGAAAGTGCGCAACTCTTTTCTTTCTGTGATTTGCTAAAGATGCTGCAAATATCTCAATCAATACTACATTGCATGCGGTTGAATAGCATTCGGCATTCAACATCATTGCACGTTGTTGTCCACTAGAAGGCATACATGTACATATTCTGTGCTGTAGTACTACTACAACTACATTCTATACCTATGTAGTAAATATACCTTTGTTTAGTACACGGTATGTTAAGGATAATCAGTGCCAGGAAATTATATACTGTATGGCATACGTACTTTTGTGTACCTTAGATCTCCTGAAGAGGGATCGAAATATTAAGCCACCCGCCCCTCGAATAAGCCCCACCCCCTCCAATAGTACCCCCATAGAGGGGGGGGGGGGGGTGTTTGAAAGAATGAGCCCCCCTCGGGGTTTATTAGAGTATTTGCGGCAAGCAGCGCCGACCGTCTCTCATTTTGCTACAGTTTGTATGGAGCTCACAGCATGGCCCAGTCTCCACTCAGGACCGGCAAGCCATTCGTCAATCTGTGTCGGGTCAACTGGGCCCTTCCGGCGGCGGACTATGTGACCCCAGAGGACCTCCTGTGCTGGCACAGGCACAGAGCCGTCTCAGAAGGACGCGCCTCCCCTCACGACTACGGGAAGCCCACCGACACGGGCAACAACCCCGCTAACGAGTCGCCTTTCAAACAGCCTCCGGACGGCCAGCCAGGTGGTTACGTGTGCAAGTTCAAGTGCATTACTGTTGCATTATCGGTTGCGAATGCTGCATGCGACTTTGATTCAGGGTGACCAATAGAAACTCATTTTTGTTTCAGTTTCAGTTTCAGTACCAGTTTTTGTTTCAGTTTCAGTTTCAGTTTCGGTAAAGAAATTTTCTGAGTTTTAGTTTCAGTTGCCGAAACTGAGTTTCAGTATAAAGTGCGTTGCTCGCGGCTGTAAAGCGTACGTGCAATCTTGTATGGATGCGTTGCTGCGTTGCTGATTACCATAAATATAGTGCATCCCAAGTTTCTTCGTCTTAGATAATCAAGCGAAGTGCCAAATCAACCTAAGATGAACCAAGCAAACGCCTCAACCGCTGAAACTGAAACTGGTTTCAGTATTGCACTAATGCTGATTCCTTTTGTGGAGTTTCAGTTTCAGTTTAAATACGGCTGACCATTTTAGTTTCAGTTTCAGTTTCACTATATTTAGCTTGTTGACGTTGCTGAGTAGTAGGCACTTATTTGGCATGGCGAATGCACTCTGTGTCGAGCTAGACCTCGAACCGTTCACCTGCAGCTACAACGGGACTACACATGTGAAACTCCACAATCCTTCAGGTGGAGAGCCGTTTGGGCCGCAGGAGCCGGGCGCGGGCAACCCAGACGCCGGGGTGCAGCCGGGAGCAAATCCAGATTCGGGGGTTCCTCCGGGTGCGGCGGAAAGAGGCGGCGTGGTGCCAGTAGGTGGAGGAGGAGGCGGTGGGGGAGGAGTTGTTAGCGTCGGCTCCGGAAGCAGCGGCACTGGTACTGGTAAGTCCCTTGATTCGTTACAGCAGTAACACACTGGGGGGAGTGTAGGGGTACAGTCTCTGAAATTCTCCAGTGAAATAAAATCAGCGAAAAGATTGGCGACAAAACAAGGATTTCCATATGAAGTAGTAGAAGACATACGGTACTAGCTAAGAAAGCACTTTCCCGTTTCCAGTAGGGTTGACCGCTTTCCGAATTATTATCCTACTTAAGCGCAAAAGTTTGCCATCCCTTCCCCACAACAACTGAAGAGCCGCCTCAGCACATTTGAAACTGGATGTAGCTGTAGCTCGAACACGCAAGGGCATTGATGCAATGAGCAACTCAACACAGGCGACAGCGGTACGGCGACGACAACGACGACGGCAGATCCATCTGCAACGACCACAACGGCCGATCCTGCTGCGACAACGACGACGGCGGATCCTACCGCGACGACCACAACAGCGACAGGGGGAGGCGGCGCTGGAACGAGTGAGGAGCTTACCTGAACCATTGTTAATTTGGCTTGACTACCGGGTTTTTCCGCTTAAGCGCCCCCCCCCCCACCCCCGCATAAGCGCCCCGGGGCGCTTACGAGGTTTTCACTGCCACATAAGCGCCCCGGGGCGCTTACGTGGTGCCAAAGTTTTTCGCTGTGATGTCAGTAAAATAGCAGGTCTGACGGGTAAATTACGCGAGAAAGCTTGGAATATTACAATGGCAACACATTTCAGACCATTGTTACGCGAGTTTAACTTATCTGTGAAGCTGCAAATTGCTCAAATCGCGCATGGTATATGTGGTTTGGCAGACGTTGAAGGAGCTGTGTAGGTCGCCCGCGCCGAGTTACAGGGTCTCATTTTGTTTTGAAGTTCAGTGTAACTGCCCGATAAGCTTGTATGTGACGTCTTTAGGGCTGGAAGTTGCCGGTTGGGCACTTAGAGAAGCTTGTAAATGCACAGAACGCCGCAATAAGTCACCAGAACTCTTCTACAGTACTTTAGATCATTTTCCGTTGTAGCGCCCCGGGGCGCTTAGATGTCGCCAACTTTAGGTCGTCTCAGGACCCATTTCAACGTAAGCGCCCCGGGGCGCTTAAGCGGAAAAACCCGGTACGAAACTCAAACGTGCTATACCGTATGCAGGTCTATATTGCTCATGACTTGTGTAATAATTTCGCTTGAGTGGCCACGGTTACAGGGTGACTATCCGCAAGCTCACTCCTTTCCCAATTGGATCCCATTTGTCGCTGCGCTTTATCCTTGGCTGCGCTTCTGATTTGCATTGAGGCTTGTGCCATTTTCTTCAAAACAGAAACAACTTTAAACCGATTCAAACACGCGTTGGCAAGCGAACTTTTGATTAGCAACTTGTCATCAGCAGGACCTACAGCAGTGCGAGTTTCTCAACTATCGTCTGCAAATTGGTCGTTGCTTTGAGAGCTCCAGTTTGATCGTTCAGGTTGATCGATCGTTCCAGTTTGAACCCTGTACGTGCTTCAACAGCTCCAAGCATGTATGTAACTCACATTGCTTAGGGCATAATCTGAAGCATGGCTACAATTTTACATACAAGTTGTCTTTCCGTCCAACAGCCTGCGACTCCGCTTCCTGTTGCGTGGACATCGTGGCGAGGACGACGGACGGCAACACGCCCACGATCACCTACAGTACCACACAGGTGGCCGGCAAACGTCATAGGATAATCTTGAGCGTAGACGAGGCACTGTGAGTCCACCAATAGGACCACTCGACCTTTGCAGGCGTGACGTGTTTCAAAATTTCCAGTGTTTCAAAATTTCCAAACAAAATTCCCAGTGTTTCAAGATTTCCAGTATTTCAAAATTTCCAGTGTTCCAAAATTTCCAGTGTTTCAAAATTTCCAGTGTTTCAAAATTTCCAAAAAAAATTTCCAGTGTTCAGGTCAGCGGCTTGTGGCCCACGGCCACGCAGGCGGCCATCCGCTGTCCCACCGGCTACTCCATCGTCATCTACCCCGAAGACACCAACATCGGACTTCGGGAGGCGACGGCTGAGTGCGACGGCTCGCTGCCCGGATGGAGCAACGGCAGGCTCGTGGAAGTGGGATGCATGAGTGAGCCTTGCCTGCACTTTTGACGGGAGATGCCTACAAAGGTGACAAGCCATTTGCCAATGTTCCTAACCTAGCCGACCACATTCCAGAGGATGGCACGTGCTCGGCCATTGAGACGGTCGCGAACAGTGATGGCGTGAGCCCGACCCTGGGAACCAGTGCCAGCTCTTTTGTCACCGGAGACACGGTCGGCGTCAGCTGCGGCACCTCCACTCAAGAGCGCCTACAGGACTCCAGCACCGGCCAGGACCTGACCACTGACACCAACGAAGGCACGGCCACTTGCGGGTCCAATGGAAAGTGGGCCATCGGTGGCACTGCACTCGTGGGCGACCTTACCTGCAAGGGTATGGAACGGTGTGATTGGGGCGTGCAAGTTGTTGGTGCAAGTACCTTCTCAAGGCCTCCCCCTCCCCGCGCGCCCCATCCACAGCAAGATGTGGAATACTTTGCGCTGTGAAACGTACAGATCGAAGCCCAATGTCGCCTGACTCCGAGTTTCAGCATCCTAGGCCTACCTTGAGACCAAGGATCTCGAGTACACGCGATGCAGGCCAATCCCGTTCAGAAAGACTGATTGGTGTACATTGTAGTCTTTGATGGTATGGCAGCTGAAGCTTCTTGACAACGTGGCGACATTTCAGTGGTTGGCACCTGCTCGGCTATCACCACCTCCGCGAACAGTCAGGGCGTCACTCCTGTCCTCAGCAGCGATGCCACCAGCTTTAAGCAAGGTGACACTGTCGACATCACCTGCGGCTCTTCCACAGAGGAGGATCTCGTCGACTCTGGTGACAACGACAAAGATCTGACCACCGATACGAACAGCGCTACCGCCACCTGTAGCTCTACTGGAGAGTTCACGATTGGAGGCGCCACCTTCGTGGGCCCGCTGACATGCAAAGGTGGGAGCGATGACCGAGCAGCAGGGAGGGAGGGAGGGAGGGAGGCAGCCAGGGAGGGAATCATGGACGCAGGAAGAAAGGGAGGCAGGCAGGGAGGGAGACAGGGAGAGAGGGAGGGAGGGAGGCAGGCAGGGAAGGAGGCAGGCAGGGAGGGAGGCAGGCAGGGAGGGAGGGAGGCAGGGAGAGAGGGAGGCAGGGAGGGAGGGAGAGCCGCCAGTTTGGTCCAATTCCTAAATGAAGCAGGGAGATAGGCAACGGCAAAGTCCCAGGTTACAGTCCCAGCGGGAAATAGCTTCCGCTTTTGCGCGTTTCTGTTTTTGCGAGCGATTCCGCGCGAAAAAAGAACGCTTCTGTGCTTTTCGCACTGTGACTACGCAAATTTGTCATGTTACAATAACACGAAATGGTTTTGTGTACAATAGGATTTGCATGATAACAACAGAGAAGCGCAAAAGCGCTGTTTTTCGCGCGGTCGCGCAAAAGCGGCCGCTATTTCCCGCTGGGACTGTACGTGGCGTGCCTCACCTCACTTCCGTCAACGTTGTTTAGTCCTTTGCTCCGAAGTGACGACTGAGACCAATGTCGACACGGTCTCCCCTACACTTGCACCAACTGGTTCGGTTGGAGCTGGGACCAAAGTGACTGCCACCTGCGGCACCAATAGCCGACAGCTGGTCTTCGACACGGGCAGTGGCGGGGAGAGTCTCGACAACACCGAGGACCTCACCTGCACGTCGACTGGCCAGTGGCAGATGCAAGACGGCCGCACCTTGGTCACTGGAAGCATCAAGTGCCGTGGTAGGCGGTCGACTAAGGGAACTCAGATGCTCTCCCAACGGAGCGGCTACGCGCGGCAGGCTGCCCAGACTGAATTTGGTGGTTCTTTGCAGCGGAGTGCGCGCTGCCCGCAACTAAGCCTACGGATGGAGCGGAGCCCGTCCTGAGCGGAATTACCACGCCAGTGTTTGAAAACGAGGAGGCGACCATACCCTGCCCCAATACTAATGGTAGGTGGCCAAGGCGATCTAGTTTTCACGAACGCACGCACGCACGCACGCACGCACGCACGCACGCACGCACGCACGCACGCACGCACGCACGCACGCACGCACGCACGCACGCACGCACGCACGCACGCACGCACGCACGCACGCACGCACGCACGCACGCACGCACGCACGCACGCACGCACGCACGCACGCACGCACGCACGCACGCACGCACGCACGCACGCACGCACGCACGCACGCACGCACGCACGGCACGCGCGTATTGACCTTCTTTCTGAGAATGGGATGGTCAGTGTGTGATGCACCAGGTAATGGCCGTCTTTTCGACGAGAATATGGCGATTGCCTGGCGCAACAGACAATGGCCGTCTATGCGGTCGTCATGCTCATTTGTACTTCCGCTGCTTTTCAGAGCGAATCCTCGAGACCGTTGGTGGTAAAATAGTCTTGCGAACTCCTAGGGCTCAGAGTTTTGACGTGGTGTGCGGTAGCGATGGAAAATTTACGTGGAAGGACAATGGAAATCCCGTGAACGAGGAAGTTAGCTGCGTTGGTGGGTTCGGTTTTCAATAGACTCTCTCTCTAGAAGTTCGTTGTCTTGTTGGTTGCAATTTCTCTATTCGAGCTGTTGCCCTGTTGTGCCTCACACGAGATAGGTTGCTTGGTCTGTGGCCTGTGCTGATTTAATCTGAGCTACTGTTGGCCCCTAGAGTGACCAGCTCGTTGAACACTTAGCCCGACGCAGCGACACTTTGTTGATCATACGAACCTACTTACGTGATGTTGGTACGTTCTGAATTTCAGCTGATAGCTGAATGGGACTGTACCACGTAGTAGTTATCCAACTCAAGTGCAGTAGGCAAACAATTCCCGCGTTCTCTGTATGTGGAAAACGCATTGCGTGCTTTCGGTGCAATCTTGGCACACCAGCAGTGGACTCATTCCCTTGCAGAGTGCCACAGTGACGAGACCGCTCGCTGCCTGCACGTCCATTCGACGCAAGAGAGCTGGAACGACGCCAAAACCACCTGCGAGGATACCTTCAACGGCTTCCTGGCCATCGAGCTAACCGACGACGAGCTGCCCGGCATCACTGCCAGCAGAGACGATGGGACAGGTGGGTCTCGCCAGCCTCTATTAGCTAGACAGCCGTTCGGCGCGCGTGCGACATATACGCACGCTAGACAAGCTGTGTGTGTAAAAAGTTCAACCTATACTTTGTGTCTGTCAAATCTTGGTGAACAGTATAGTGAATTTCATTCGCATAATTAGCCGTATCTAGAGAAGGTATCTTGCAGACGTGTACCACAATTCAAGTGCAGCTATTACCACGATACGGTTGTCTGTACAACTGATCTAAAGCTCAGTGATATCGCCGCGTTCGCTATATGGTATCGGCATGATACGACGCCGTTCATCTGAAGTTTTATACCTGTGGGAATACGCCACATCGAACAAAAAAACTTGCCAACTGTTTGGTGCAGTCGTTCTCTACCAGGAATTTCGTTTGGTTGCGTATTTCTGCGTTATGACGCTTTTGTCAATTTATAGAATTTTGGCAAATTGTGGCGTATTTCTATACAATTCCACAATTGCAAACAATTTTGTTTGTGTTACAAATTATCCGCGGTCTATGCTCTTTCCATTTCTGAAGAAATTTCGCCGCTAGTCCATCAGGCGACAAAGTCGATTTTCGACATTTTTACATTTTCATTGTAAATATCTCTAAATTGCAATATTTCAAAACTGTAGAACCATGTCACAAATTCATATTAGCTTGCGACCTTTCAATTTCTACATTCACATTCGTCAATAAATGACGTTCTATTTTTGTCAATTTATGAAATTTTGACAAATAATTGCGTATTTCTATGGAATTCCACATCTGAAAAAAATTTCTTTTGTGTAAAAAATGTCCACGGCCTATCCTCTTTCCACTTCTGAAGAAATTTCGCCGCTAGCTCATCAGGCGAAAAAGTCGATTTTTGACATTTTCATATTTTAATTGTAAATATCTCCAAATTGCAATTTTTTAAAACTGAAAAACTGTATCACAAATTCTTATTGGCTTACGACGTTTCAGTTCCTGCATTCACATTCGTCAATAAATGACGTTCTATTTTTGTCAATTTATGAAATTTCGACAAACAATTGCGTATTTCTATCAAATTCCGCATTGACAAAAAATTTCTTTTGGGTTACAAATTATCAGCGGTCCGTGCTCTTTCCATTTCTGAAGAAATTTCGTGGCTAGCTCATCAGGTAAAAAAGTCGATTTTCGACATTTTTGAATTTTAATTGTGAATATCTCGAAATTGCGAAATTAGCAACAGAAACGGACATCGGATCCGTACTCAGCGACCTTGACTCTACTTGACCACATATGTCATGTTTCTTACTTCGGTGGCACGGACGGACGGACGGACGGACGGACGGACACACACACACACACACATTGTCAACCGTATATATATACACCTCGCCGCGCTGAGGCGCGGCGAAAAAAGACTCGTCAATTAAAACAGTCTGTTGATGGTTTAGCCGCCGTGCAGGAGCTCTATCTCATTGGGCTGTTCCAAACCCCGGCCGATGCCGCAAACAACGTCGGCTGGATGTGGCAGCCTCCCAACGGAGTCGCGGTACGTGACAACGCCTCGCGTGCTCGCTGTTGAGAAACTATCCGGGCGTCTTGCGAATTTGCTAAGCTACTCATTGACTAAATCGGGCTAGCCATTTGGAACAATTTGCAGCTTGGTCTGCTTCGTGTAGTGAAACAAGCTGTTTTTAACAAGTCAAGTTGTTTTATTAATACAGAGTGGTTGTGAGTGTTCTAAAGTAAAAGTGTCGCTTGTCGCGTTGCGTGTTTGCGTAATTAAGAAAATTTTAAGGCCAAGCGAAAGAGCACGTCGAGACCTTTTAGTTGATCTATTGCACGCCGTTCTACGGCGTAAGACGAGCGAGTTAGAACCGTTTTTCGTTTTGACCTTCGGGTTGCTGTAACTCGCGAAATTCAAACTTTTGAATTCGAAACCTCTTAGCTGAATGATCAGTGAGTCGAGGCCTTTCCGTAGAGCCCAAGATCGCCTTCCTACAACTTTTCAACGCCGAGATCTGAGAGCGTGACGGACGGACGCACGAACGCACGAAGAGCTCTCGTCGGGATTCGTCCGGCATAGGCGAATAAATTCTAGAATGTCGATTTTTAACTCCTGTTTTGCATGAAGTCTTTCTCCCTCGCATGAAAGACGGCGCAATTATTAAGCGCATTGTCGCACGCCTTTCTACGGCGCAGGACGGACAATCAGCGTCGTGCCGTTTTGCCTTCTTAGCGTTTGATTTACCGTAGACAATTGATCTTCAAAACGTCCCCAACGTGACGCCGCGTTCGCTCGCCCTAAGGTGGCCGCGCCAGCCCCCCCGGCGTCGCCCTGGCGCAACGTGGCGGTTGTCGAGCCGAACGGTGGCACGCTCGAGCAGTGCGGCATGTACATCTACACCGACGCCGGGCGCCAGGGAGTGGGTGACCTCGACTGCACCAGCAACTACTTCGCCAACGCTGGCATCGCCCCATGGGGCGTCTGCCACATGACTGACGAGTGAAAGACTCGTCGAGTTGAGAACGGCAGTCTACGGACGTCCTGCAATCTACAGGGATGCTGCGATTCCTTTGAATTACAGTGATACAGTACCTACTGTTCGTCTCCGAGAGTATCCGAGACGCGTCGTATTTGCGTGTCTTGTTTGTGTGCAGGGCATTGTGCGTGCAGCCGTGTGCGATTCATGTAATGTGTAGGTTGTGAGCGAAGTAGAGTAGACGTACTGTACGACATTCCAGGTGACGATAGTCGTGCTCATAAATCAAAACGCGTGCTCACTCAATATCGCCACGCAACACACGCTTGCGAAGGGGGGAGATCATGAGGCGGAATTACACACAGCCGCGCCTGCACACAGATCACAACTTTTTACATCCAGCAGTTTTGTTGGCGGGCCATGCCCAATTTGTCTTGCTGTGGGCAGGAAAGTTGACAGGTTTTCTACCTGGCTTCTTACACCGAAATATCTCCAGAAAATTGACGCGAACTGCCTTGGAACAAAGCAGTAAAACGTAGAGGTTGTTCCAGAGGAGCAGACCGGACGTCAGAAATAGCACTGGATGCTCCTCCGTCCGTTCGTTCGTTCGTTCGTCCGTCCGTCCGTCCGTCCGTCCGTCCGTCCGTCCGTTCGTTCGTTCGTCCGTCCGTCCGTCCGTCCGTCCGTCCGTCCGTCCGTCCGTCCGTCCGTCCATTTTGCTTTGACTTGAGACGGACAAGGGCTATTCGGCCGCCTAATCTAGTACAAACACACAAGCGTTGTTTCTTCCGCTTGTGCACTCGTCGTTGCTTACCTACGGCGCGTTGGCTGGCTGCAATGCACGTTGATCCGTGGCGAATTCAAATACTTTTGGTCTGGGACGGACATATTGCCTGATTTCCATGAAGGGACTACGGTAGGTGTTGTAACGCCGGTCTGCGCAAAGCCAGCCGTGTTGTAGCAGCAAATTCTGACTCCTCTTTCTTTGATTGGCCAAAGATCGTACGTTTCCCCGGTGCGCTTTGAAATGTCATCGGTTACCGTAACCGATTTGAGTTTCAAACGCAAGACGAACACTGAACAGTAAACGGTTGAAATAAAACTGTATCACGCCACTCGCGTCGCCAACACCTTCCATCAAATATGAACTCTGCGGTGAAACTTCAGTTGACTTTGACATGAAACGAGTAGGCAATTGAAACAGACAAGACAGCTGTGACGCGACACCATGTGGCTAGGCTATAAGGGTGGGGACAATTCATCACTTCGGCACTATTAGATAGCTCGCGTAATGTGCTGGCCGCCTACCTTTCCTTGACTGATGGTCGCGCCCCATGTACTCTGTACCTGGTTTATGGCACGTTCAGTGCTGTGTCGGTGCTTCCATCAATAAAACCATTCAATTCAATTCAAGTCAATTCGGCTACTTACACAACGTCGACCAGCACTTTGTGAGGCGATCGTAAAACAGGGCCTTGAACGTCTCGCGAAACAACTCCGAAAACGCGATGTGAAGAAGGATGCCTAGAGTGCCGTTCAGATCGAAGAAGAAGTGGACCAAGGGGCCGAAGCCTCCTTGGAGGCGCTCCAGTGTCCTCCAAAGGCGTCCCAAGACATCAGCGTAGCGGTGACTGTAGCCGGGAAAAGCTGTGAAGTACTCGAATGCCTGTCGGACGAAGTGGAGGCAGACGTCGATGGTCTGGCCGAGGATCACAAAGCCGATGCAGGTGAGATTCAGAGCGACGGTGCCGAAGAGAAGGCGGAAGTTCCTGCGGACGTCCGCCCTTCGACGCTCCATCTCGTCGGGATCAATCGTCCCTCGGCTGGGGCCCTTGCCGAATCTGCGCACCGCCCGCCTTCCCATGCGGACGTACTGGAACTGGCGGAAGAAGAGAAAGTGCATCTGGACGACGAGAAGTAGACTGCTCGCCAGCTCCGGTAACGTCAGCAGACGGTAGTCCACCCACGAGGGCAGATTCCAGATGTGGAGCAGGCTGATGGCCAATAGGCGCACGACCCACAGCAGGAAATGGGGCAGCCAGTTGAGGGCCGTCATGGCAAAGACCCGCCTATAGGGCCTCTCGATGCCCGACCCCTTTGGGGATTTGGCCGCGGCCCACCAGCGCTCCTTTGCCAGCCAGTAGAGGTTGACCTAGAGAGAGAAGGGAATCGCATCAGCTAGCCCAACGCTCATCTACGTCTACAATGAGTAGGTAGTGTAGAGATGTGCCTTTTCAACTCTATTTGCAAATCCGGGCCAAAAGTTGGGGTCCCACAACGATCCGCCTCATCTTCAGGTACACTAAGTTACGGTGGTGGCGAATGTGCATACAGTAGTCTAAACCATTTCATCAGAGTTAAAATAACGCGCCGAAACGATAGAAGTTGTGACGATTTCGCCATAGACGATAGAAGCTGTGACGACCACCACTGTAACTTAGTGTACCTGAAGATGAGGCTGATCGTTGTGAGACCCCAACTTTTGGCGCGGATTACAAAATAGAGTTGAAAAGGCACATCTCTACACTACCCTATGCTCTTCCCACCCCACACTGTAGCGCGCAGGAGCTCACCTGGTTTAACAGCAGGGGTGAGATCGAGAGCAGGACTCTGAAGAGCTGGGGCATGGCCGGACTGGCGTAGGGAAAGCAGTGAGGGCCGTCCACCTCAATCTGCCTATCCAAGTCGTAGTCTAGGCCAAGGCTGACCAGCAGGCTGGTGGCGCAGTTGGCCATGTCGCTAAGGATTTCCACGTTGTGGAACCTTATGGCGTTCTTGTTGGTCGCGGGTCCCTTTAGCAGGCGGCGGATGTGGGCGAGGCTGAACAGGCCTCCCAGCAGGCCCAATGGAGTGGTCACCCATATGTCGACCCACCACTGCCACCAGATGTAATTCCTCGAATGGTAGAATCTGGTGCGGTGGCGACCGGCCACCAACCACCACATGGCGGGGTCGACCAGAAAGCAGGTGGGTCTGAAGGACCTGGCGCAGTAGAGAGTCCTCTCCACACGCAAAGCGTCGAGCCACAGCGTGGCGTCTTCCCCCTCACTAACCGCTTTGCCAAAGTTATGGGCCACCACGTGTTGCCTTCCCAGCGTGCTCACCAACTTTCGACTACACTTGCCCACGGCCAGCCTGGCGACGCATTGGTGCGCCAACAGCTTTGGTTGCCAGCCGTTTCCATTCGAAGAGATATTTCCCAGGAGGCAGCTGTAGAGCGCGCAATAGTAGGGGTAGGAGAAATCGAACCTGAGAGACAATGACCCCGACCAAATGTAAGGACTAAGATGAGTCTGGCCGTCGTCATTTTTTCGCCGCGCCTCAGCGCGGCGAGGTGTATATATACGGATGACAATGTGTGTGTGTGTGTGTGTGTGTGTGTGTGTGTCTGTCTGTGTTTCCGTCGCACCGAAGTAAAGTCAGTGGCATATGTGGTCAAGTAGAGTCGATGTCGCTGAGTACGGATCCGATGTCCGTTTCTGTTGCTAATTTCGCATTTTCGAGATATTCGCAATTAAAATTCGAAAATGTCGAAAATCGACTTTTTCGTCTGATGCGCTAGCCGCGAAATTTCTTCAGAAATGGAAGGAGCATGGACCGCGGATAATTTGTAACACAAAAGAAATTTTTTGCAAATGTGGAATTTGATAGAAATACGCGATTATTTGTCAAAATTGCATAAATTGACTAAAATACAACGTCATTTATTGTCGAATGTGAATGCAGAAATGGAAAGGCCGTATGCCAATAAGGATTTGTGACATAGTTTTGCAGTTTTTAAAAATTACAATTTCGAGATATTTACAATCAAAATACGGAAATGTCGAAAATCGACTTTTTCACCTGATGATATAGCGGCGAAATTTCTTCAGAAGTGGAAAGAGTATAGGCTGCGGATAATTTGTAACGCAAGAGAAATTTTTTGCAAATGTGGAATTTAATAGAAATACGTGATTATTTTTCAAAATTACACAAATCAACAAAATAGAACGTCGTTTTTTGACGGATTTTGAACCCAGAAATGGTAAGGCCGTATGCCAGTAAGAATTTGTGACATAGTTTTACAGCTTTAATAAATTCCAATTTCGAGATATTTAGAATTAAAATCTAAAAAAATGTCAAAATCGAGATTTTCGTCTGATGGCCAGAACATGATGTTTATTGATGAATGTGCACTCGAAAATAGAAATGCGTACGCTGAACACGGGAATTCGCTCGCACCAAACTTTTGGCAAGTTTTTTTGTTGGATGTGACTTTTTCACACAGGTAGGAAACATCAGATAAACGGCGTCGTATCATGCCGATAACATATAGCAAACGCGGCGATATCACTGAGCTTCAGATCAGCTGACAGACAACCGTATCGTGGGGATAGCTGCACTTGGCATTAAGGCACACATTCTCAAGACACTTTCTCCAGATGCGGCTAACGATGTGTACAAAGTTCACTATACTGTTCACCAACATTTGACAGACACAAAGTATAGGTTGAACTTTTTACACACACAGCTTGTTTCGCCGCGCCTCAGCGCGGCGAGGTGTATATATACGGATGACAATGTGTGTGTGTGTGTGTGTGTGTCTGTCTGTCTGTGTTTCCGTCGCACCGAAGTAAAGTCAGTGACATATGTGGTCAAGTAGACTTGAGGTCGCTGAGTACGGATCCGATGTCTGTTTCTGTTGCTAATCTCGCATTTTCGAGATATTCGCAATTAAAATTCGAAAATGTCGAAAATCGACATTTTCGTCTGATGCGCTAGCAGCGAAATTTCTTCAGAAATGGAAGGAGCATGGACCGCGGATAATTTATAACACAAAAGAAATTTTTTGCAGTTGTGGAATTTAATAGAAATACGCGATTATTTGTCAAAATTCCATAAATTGATTATAATAGAACGTCATTTATTGACGAATGTGAATGCAGAAATGGAAAGGTCGTATGCCGACAAGAATTTGTGACATAGTTTTGCAGTTTTAATAAATTGCAATTTCGAGATATTTTCAATCAAAATATAAAAATGTCGAAAATCGACTTTTTCACCTGATAATATTGCGGCGAAATTTCTTCAGAAATGGAAAGAGTATAGACTGCGGATAATTTGTAACGCAAGAAAAATTTTTTGCAAAATTTGTAACGCAAGAAAAATTTTTTGCAAAAGTGGAATTTAATAGAAATACGTGATTATTTTTCAAAATTTCATAAATCAACAAAATAGAACGTCGTTTTTTTACGAATTTGAACGCAGAAATGGTAAGGCCGTATGCCAATAAGAATTTGTGACATAGTTTTACAGTTTTAATAAATTCCAATTTCGAGATATTTAGAATTAAAATTTAAGAAAATCTCAAAATCGAGATTTTCGTCTGATGGCCAGAACAGCTGTTTATAGATGAATGTGCACTCGGAAACAGAAATGCGTACGCTGAAAACAGGAATTCGCTCGCACCAAACTTTTGGCAAGTTTTTTTTGTTGGATGTGACGTTTTCACACAGGTAGGAAACATCAGATAAACGGCGTCGTATCATGCCGATAACATATAGCGAACGCGGCGATATCACTGAGCTTCAGATCAGCTGTACAGACAACCGTATCGTGGGGATAGCTGCACTTGGCATTAAGGTACACATTCTCAAGACACTTTCTCCAGATGCGGCTAACGATGTGTACAAAGTTCACTATACTGTTCACCAAAATTTGACAGGCACAAAGTATAGGTTGAACTTTTTACACACACAGCTTGTTTCGCCGCGCCTCAGCGCGGCGAGGTGTATATATACGGATGACAATGTGTGTCTGTCTGTCTGTCTGTGTGTGTTTCCGTCGCACCGAAGTAAAACATATGGCATATGTGGTCAAGTAGAGTCGAGGTCGCTGAGCACGGATCCGATGTCCGTTTCTGTTGCTAATTTCGCATTTTCGAGATATTCACATTAAAAATTTAAAAACGTCGAAAATCGACTTTTTCACCTGATGAGTTACTGGCGAAGTTTCTTCAGAAATGGCAAGGGCATAGACCGCGGACAATTTGTAACACAAAAGAAAATTTTTGCAAATGTGGAATTTGATAGAAATACGTAATTAGTTGTCAAAATTTTTTAGATTGACAAAAATGGAACGTCGTTTATTGACTAATGTGAATGCGGCAATGGAAAGGCCGTATGCCAATAAGAATTTGTGACATAGCTTTACAGTTGTAATAAATTGCAATTTCGAGATATTTAGAATTAAAATTAAAACATTTCAGAATCGACATTTTCATCTGATGGGCTAGCGGCAAAATTTCATCAGAAATGGAAAAAGCATAGACAGCTTTTAATTTGTAGCACAAAGGAAAATTTTTGCAAATGTGAAATTTGATAGAAATACGCGATTGTTTGTCAAAATTCATTAAAATGACAAAAACAGAACGTCATTTATTGACGAATTTGAACGCAGAAATGGTAAAACTGTGTGCCAATAATAATTTGTGACATAGCTTTACAGTTGTAATAAATTGCAATTTCGAGATATTTAGAATAAAAATTAAAAAGTTCCAAAAATCGACATTTTCGTCTAATGGCCAAAACAGCTGTTTGCTGAGGAATGTGTACGCGGAATCAGACGTGCCGTGCGCTAAAAGGAATTCGCTATGACGAACAACTGCGCCAAACTTTTGGCAAGCTTTTTTGTTGGATGTGACGTTTTCACACAGGTAGGAAAGATCAGATAAACGGCGTCGTATCATGCCGATAACATATAGCGAACGCGGCGATATCACTGAGCTTCAGATCAGCTGTACAGACTACTGTATCGTGGGGACAGCTGCACTTGGTATTACGGCACACGTTCTCAAGGCACCTTCTCCAGATGCGGCCAACGACGTGTACAAAGTTCTCTACACTGTTCACCAAAATTTGACAGACACAAAGTATAGGTTGAACTTTTTACACACACAGCTTGTTTCGCCGCGCCTCAGCGCGGCGATGTGTATATATACAGATGACGATGTGTAGTCCGCGAACTTTTTTGTCCTGCCGAAGTAAAACACGTGACAGATGGCGTCAGGTAGAGTCGATGTCGCCGATTACGGATCCGATGAGATTTGCTGTTGCTAATTTCAAAATGAGTGTGGGTGTAACGTTTGAAGTTTGAAATTTTTCGACAAATTATCTCTATTTGCAATGTTACGGTGCTTACGGGGCATATCACGTGCTAAAGCACCGTAGTCTGCTGAATAGACGCCAACTGACAGTATAAGAGCGCCGTTTTGAGAAACGCTGCGATGCGACAGCATGGCGTAGGCGGGAAAGCCGCCGGATCGCGCGCAAAAACGTGCGAGCCGACCGAGGTTCGATCCTCGGCGACCCTTTTGCTTTTTTGCTGCGCTTTATTCTGGTTTTGTCATTTACGTTTTGACGCCGAATAGCCAAACCACCATCGGCGTAGCGGCTTCTGGTTTCTCCACGTCAGCAAAATAGTTTACATACATAGCCTTAAATCTCTGTGTTCAATGCTACCGGTAGCGAGTTTCGTTGAAGACTATACCAACGCTCACACCACCACCCCGTCGATTGGCATCTTGTCACACGATGGCATCGATAACACCCAGCGAAGTGTTGGCGTCCGTTTGCGTTGCTGAGTCATCGTCGTAGTCGCGTCCAGTTGCTCCAAAAGTGGGCCAAGTTGTTTACCGAGCCTCAAAGCTCTGATAGTTGTGTTCAGAAGCTAGCAAGTTTCCATCTTTGGCAAGTTTTTTTGTTGGATGTGAGGATTTCACACAGCTAGAAACTTTAGATCAACGGCGTCGTATCATGCCGATAGCATATAGCGAACGCGGCGATATCACTGATCACTTAGATCAGCTGTACAGACAAGCGTATCGTGGTAATAGCTGCACTTGGTTTATAGCAGACTTTCTCAAGCTAATTTCTCCAGATGCGGCTAATGATGTGTATTAAGTTCATTATACTGTTCACCAAGATGTGACAGACACATTGTATAGGTTGAACTTTTTACACACACAGCTTGTTGACAGAAACATCACTCAGGTTCACCTGAATGCCCAATTGTCATCGGTGTAGTCTGTGATGTTTGCCGATGTCGTCACCCTCCGGGCGAAGTGGCGAAAGGCGACGCCTCGGTCATGGTGTGGCCATGGGCAAGCAGTGCTACTGCGGTTTTGCAATGCGCTTGCCACGAAGCCGGCGTGCGTCCGAATTCTGGAAATTGAGTTGTTTGTTGTTGAGAAGGCGTGACCTTGGCTGGTGCAGCCTTCTTCCATACCTTTTCTCACGTTCATCGCTTACACCAACGACCCTCGCTGCCACAGCCAAAACGATGAAGATTGGCGACGTCACTTTCATCTTAACGTTCTAACTCTGCCCTTGTCTCTACACAGAAGAAATCATAGCCGGACAAAGAAACGACAGCAGACACACAAAACGAAAGAGCGGCATGGAAGAGCAGGTGTTTCTGAATCGATCTCCATTGATGAGAGTTGCCTGCGGCTGATAACCAAGCGCCAAATAACGAACTGTATGGAAATTAACCTTGCCTTTGTCAATACACGTCAACAAGCTCCGGTATTAAAAACTTGAGTTTGTATTCTGACTGACATTGCAAAGAGTTGCGTTCTTTCTGCAGAGAGTGCGAGAGCTCATCGCCCACATACTCCACTTCATTAGGCCCCGCTTCGCAAGAGGGTAGCCTGACAGAGAAGTCGACCTCTTGACTGGAACCAACATTACTGGCGTGGCAAACGGCGACATTTTAGGTAGAAACCAGGGGCAGAAACTGAGGTACACGTTTTCAGTAGCGCTACTTAGAGAGGTACTCGCCATGCTGTGGTGCTGCGAAAAGAAATTCACTGTGACACCAAGAAATCAAGACAAACTGTCAGGTGTGGCGTCTGACGTTAAGCATTTATTGGCCAGTTAGTTCTACCTGGAAAATGGCCACCGCACAATCTCGACAGCCAATCTAACCAAAATATGTTGAGACAAGCATGGGTGTTGACGTTGGTGTGTGTTGCCAAAGGCAAGGTTAATTTCCATACGATTCGTCATTCGGCGCTGGGTTATCATCAGCCTCCGGCAACTCTCATCAATGGACAATGATTCAGAAACATCTGCTCTTCATTGCCGCTCTTTCGTGTTGTGTGTCTGCCTGTCATTCTTCGCCCGACTGCCATTCCCTCTGTAAAGACAAAGGCAAGGTTAGCACGTTAAGATGGAAGTCACGGTGTCAGTCTTCGTCATTCTGGCTGTGGCAGCGAGGGTCGTTGGCGTAACTGATGAGCGCGAGAAAAGGTTTGGAAGAAGGTGGCATTGTTCAAGTTTACACCTTCTCAACAACAAAAACTCGATTTCCAGAATTCTGAAGCGCGCCGGCTTCGTTGCAAGCGCATTGCACCAGAGCAGTACCACTGCTTGCAAATGGCGACAGGAAGATGGAGGCGCCACCTTCCGACCCTTCGCCAGAAGGGTGACGACATCGGCAAACATCACAGACTGCACCGATGACAATTGGGCATTCAGGTGAACCAGAGCGCTGTTTCTGCCAAAAGTGACGACGGCCAAACTCATCTTAGTCCTTATTACTTGGTCGGAGTCTTTGTCTCTCAGGTTCGACATCATCTACCCTTACTATTGCGCACTCTACAGCTGCCTGCTGGGAAATGTCTCTTCAAATGGAAACAGCTGGCAACCGAAGCTGTTGGTGCGCCGATGCTTCGCCAGGCTGGCCGTGGGCACGTGCAGCCGAAAATTGGTGAGCAGGAACGGCCAACAGGCGGTGGCCGATGTCTTCGACGAAGCGCTTAGTCGGGAGGGGGACGCCAAGCTGTGGCTCGACAATCTGCGCGTGGAGAAGGCTCTCTACTGCGCCAGGTCCTTTAGACCCACCTGCTTTCTGGTCGACCCCGCCATGTGGTGGGTGGTGGCCGGTCGCCACCGCACCAGATCCTACCATTCGAGAAACCGGTACATCTGGTGGCAGTGGTGGGTCGACATATGGGTGACCACTCCATTGGGCCTGCTGGGAGGCCTGTTCAGCCTCGCCCACATCCGCCGCCTGCTAAAGGGACCCGCGACCAACAAGAACGCCATAAGGTTCCACAACGTGGAAATTCTTAGCGACATGGCCAACTGCGCCAGCAGCCTGCTGGTCAACCTTGGCCTAGACTACGACTTGGATAGGCAGATTGAGGTGGACGGCCCTCACTGCTTTCCCTACGCCAGTCCGGCCATGCCCCAGCTCTTCAGAGTCCTGCTCTCGATCTCACCCCTGCTGTTAAACCAGGTGAGCTCCTGCGCGCTACAGTGTGGGGTGGGAAGAGCATAGGGTAGTGTAGAGATGTGCCTTTTCAACTCTATTTTCCAATCCGCGCCAAAAGTTGGGGTCTCACAACGATCAGCCTCATCTTCAGACAAACGTGAAGCGAATTGCACATAGGTTTGACGTTCGGTACGCAATATGAGTAGACTTAAGATAGATGTAACTTAAACCTAACTTACCTAGCCTAAACTTTGGGAGGGGTTTGTTGTATGACGTAAGAATTCTGGAAACGGTACAGGGTGTTTCGCCTCTAAAGTTCGACACCCAGGCTGGGGAGGCTCGTCAGGAACTCCCAACCCTTACAGCTATGTATGTTTCTTGTAATCATGGGCTATTTTGCCACTTTGCCTACTTAAAGTTGAGTGAGCGAGACTGAAAATTCAAACCATGTTAACGATCTGCTTGGCATAGGTGGTAAATTGTCCGGAGTAAGGTCGGCTTCAGTCCGGTTCTGGAGAGAGCTTGAAGCGGTGTCGCCATTGTCCATTACTGCCATGAATTTTCTCCAATATTTAGAAATGAAAACGGGTTACTGATGTGGCATTCAAGTTTTGAAATGGCTTCGCTTCTGTCAGCTGGCGCGCACACGAACAACACAGTGAAATTAAAGGGTGAACACATTGGTAAAGGCGCAATGTACATATAGAACCAGTCGTTTAGGATTATATTAAGCAATTAATCCGACGCACGACTTCTTTCTTGCTGTAATTAGGTATAATACTTCGGGCTTGATTTTCATAATTGTGGAAGATTTTTAAAATGCTTTTGACAATTTTTGTTTTACAGAATTTGTTATTAGTATAGATTTCCGTAATTTGGCGTATTCTATCCCATAGATTATCTTGATTGTTCGTTAGCCTAAGAAATCTCAAAATTTGGCCTTCCAGGACTCTGTATGGCAAATCATAGGGAATGTTGCTTGTGTCTTTAAAGAATCTATTGATGTGAAAGTTGTAGTCATCTGTCTTGTTATATATGTTTATAGTAGTAGTATTGTTCGTATTGACAGTAATTGTTAGGTCGAGGTAGTGGGACAACTTGGGAGTAACCGAAGTATCGTTAAGGGTAAGCTCGTTTGGGTACATATTCTGGCACAACAGTGCGGTATCTTGTATGTTGCATGTTATGACGTCGTCTACATATCTGGCCATTGCTTGATTAGGTGTTAAAGGATTAGCGCTGAACCATTTGTATTCATACCAGCTAAGAGCCAGGTCTGCTAACACACAGCTTGCGCTTGAACCCATTGGTGTGCCTTTTATTTGTTTAAAATTTATGCCTGCAAACGTCATGAACGAGTTTTCAAGGATATCTTTACAGAGTTGTACAACGTCCTTCTGGTGGAGCGTGTTTGGGCTGTTGCTGTTTGTACTGGTGTACTTAATGGAGTTATTCTTAGCGTTAATGTAGTCACATTTGGCATTTCTATGACATTGGTTAATGATATTGCCTACTCCATTTATGACTGTGGCAAAATTTAGCGATGGATACAGGGCTGAGAAATCGCCTGTAAATATCTGGTCAATTCGGCGTAACTGCCTGACTTTGTGGATGACTTCGTATGAAGAGCTAATGGAAATGTATAAATTCTTGCCTGTATTAGCTTTAGCTGCATTACAATAGTTCGTAAAATGGGTTTTGTAAAAGGTGAGGATTTTACAGCAGTATTTTTCTAGGGGTTTGATGGTGGAGTTTTTGGCTGATACTATGTATCGTAATGCTGGAGGATTTTTATGCATTTTGCAAGTAGCGAAAATTATTGGTAGTTGGTCAGAATTTGTGTTAAGGTTAAAGCGTTCGCAAAGTTGCTTTTGGAGTGATACGAGTGCAGTTTTTGGCGCGTCTGTGACACGATAGTTGTCATTTCCAGCCAATATTATGTTATTGTTATTAATTTGAACGCCACTTTCTTTTGCAAGTTCTTTGAGATAATGCTGCTTACAGACAATGGTATAGTTTCCACCAACCTTGTCTGTAGGACACACAATGTATGTTTTGTGGAGTTCTTTTAGGGCGGTATATTCTTGGCGGGTCATCTTAACATTGTGGCTAGTTTTGGGTAGTTGTCGCTTCAAAGCTTGCGCAATTTTCTGTTTTATGTGGTTGATAATTGTGGGATATTCTTCCATTTGGATAATTTTGAGCTTAACTAGTTCCTCCAAATATGGTTTTATTTCCGTGAGGATAGACACACAGATAGTTTCAGGACTTTCGTGTGTGTTTGTTCGGTATTTGGTGCCCAAGTCGAAGTATCTCTGGAGGTTAGAGTTCTTAATTATGGTCAAGTCACCTGTGATAACGTGACCTAGGACAGAATGCCTGTAATTAGTGTCGCAATTGCAGTCCGTATTTATTGTAGTTATCAGTTCACTAATTGTTAGTTGTTTAAGAAATTTAGTGTAGTTGCAGAGCTTAAGCCAAGAAGGCTCTGTGGTGTGGTATGCGACTTGAACCTTCCATGGAAGATTGATTGTCCTGTTTAGACATCTGCTAATTAAGCCATCACTCAGCATTCTTGCTAGACCAATTTGTGAAACTGCCTGGTGTACATGTGTAATCCAGATTCTTTTCAATCTTTTCAAACAAACACGTGCGTTGGTCTTTGAAGGTTGTTTGGACAATAGGAACGCGGAAAGTATTGCTTTCACATTGTTGGGTATAGCATGTTGAACTGCATAATTTCTGAACCATTGAAGCAATTTAAGTGGTGTGTTATTCAGGATGTCTTGTGTTTTATTATGTCTTTTATGTTCTATTGAGTCGATGAGGGACACTAGTTTGTAATTGTCAACACTGCATTTTATTTTATTTTTATTTTTATGATTTTTATTAAAGTTAATTTTCCTTTCTCTTTTGAGTTTTAAGCCTACAAAATAGGGATTTTTATTTGCGGGTATTTTGCACACATCTTGTTCACTGTTAATATTTCCTATTCCTTTCAAATTGGAATTAAGTCCGAATGGGTACAAAGTAACAAACTGTTTAATCCAGAAAGTTTCTGCTTTAAGTCTTTGCTTGTCTCCGTTAGGTGTATTGTCACCAATTCGCTGGAGTATTTGTACTGTGATATCGTCTGGACCGCAGTCTGCTTGTCTGAAGTGCTCGTATATAATTAGTTTGTTGGATCCTTTAATAACAGCGCGTTTGTGTTCTCCCCGCCCCCCCCCCCCCGAGCCATCCATGGAGGGTTGCCATCTGCTCGACTGAGCTTGGCTGGTGCTCTGAATATCTACTCTAATCACGATTGCACTGGCTGGCGGCTTTGGTATGGTGTCGCTCTGTCGTAGACTGTTCCAGGCACCTACTACTGGGGGGGTAGCTTGCTTTGATGTAGGGTTATTGGGGCAGGCCTCACTTTTGACGACCTTGCGGCCGGAGCACACCGGGTAGAGAGATGTTGTGTGTTAGAGGGTTCTCTCAATGTACGCTCATTAGACAGAGTTAATGCACGGTGCATCTAACACAACGGAAAACTAGAAAGAAGAATATGGCGAAAGAAATGTGTTGAAAGACAAAGAAACGAACAGATAGAACTGGAGTGATAGTCGGAGTTGACAACAAGATGGGAACGAAACTTCCTGCTTATTGGAGTCTGCAAGGGGAAAGGGAGAATCCTTCCAGGGTACATAGCACGTTCTGGGCGCTTTCGCGGGCGCCCCTGGTTGTTGGCATTCGTGCGCAGCTCCTTGATATAGGGTCTCCAGTTGTAGGATCTGTAGCAATTGGATACTGTGGAAAGAGTGCAGATTTGTGATGATTGTGTGAATTTTGTAAAATTTTGTGGTATTTTGAAGAAAATTTTTGCCCAAGATGGGCAGAATCACTCCCAGAGGGAGCAGTGAATCGCTCCCGAAGGAGCAGTGAATCGCCCTTGCGGGCAGTGGCTACAAGTAGCCGAATCGCCGCAGAGCGGCAGGTTCCGCAAAGCGAACCTCAAGTTGCAAGGACTAACTTTTACGACTTCAGAAGAAATTTGTACCTATTATTTGGTTTTAGAGGGTAATATTGAAGTAAATTGATAAGAATATAGAATGAAATGTGTGGTATTTCGTTAGGTGATACCTAGAAGTAATAGTTTAAGTTAGTATTTAATAATTACCACATATTTTATTAAATTTAATTACAAATTGTGTAATTTGTGTAAATTGAGAAAGTATTAGCTATTTTCCAGCACGCAACTTCGCCGCTACAGTAATCCTGGCGCAACCAAACTTCACGAAATCGTCACAGCTTCCATCGTTTCGGCGCGTTAGTTTAACTCTGATGAAATGGTTTAGACTACTGTATGCACATTCGCCATCACCGTAACTTAGTGTACCTGAAGATAAGGCGGGTCGTTGTGGGACCCCAACTTTTAGCCCGGATTTGCAAATAGAGTTGAAAAGGCACATCCTCTCTACTAATCGCGCGCTGTCTGTCACTCTGTCTGTCTGTGAACACCGTATCCCCCGACTGCGGCCGCGGATCCGGACATCTATACATCAAAAGAACCGTCTTCGGACGGGGAACAACTTCTCCTATATTTCGTCTTCGGCCGCCGCCTAAATTCGGTCGAAATTCCGAAAATATCGTCTGCGCGGCACATTTTTGGCGCTAACTGCCGACTGCGGCGGCGGATCGCGACGAGCCGTGCATCAACGGAACCGCCGTTCGACGCTGCACCATCTGGCCGAAGTTTGGTCTTCGGCCGCCGCCTGAATTCGATCGAAATTCCGAAAAGATCGTCTGCGCGGCACATTTTTGGCGCTAACTGCCGACTGCGGCGGCGGATCGCGACGAGCCGTGCATCAACGGAACCGCCGTTCGACGCTGCACCATCTGGCCGAAGTTTGTTCTTCGGCCGCCGCCGAAATTCGGTCGAAATTCCGAAAACATCGGTCGCCATTGATTTTTGCCGCGGCTACAGTACACTGTCCAAATAAGATGGGTCGACATAGGCGCGTATGCACGCGCAATCGAACCAAGTTATAGGATCGTCTTACTGTAGCATTGCATCCACCGACGCCGTCCACCCCAGCGGGGGATCGCCCGCTGTGTAGCGTACATCAGGTGCGCCTGTACAATAGGGGCGCGATAGACAGTCAGCGGTCAGTACAGTCTGCGTTCAGTGTTGAATCCGAGACGCTCGCACAGCGACGTTTGGCGCAGCGCAGAGTACATCGCGTCCGTTTCGGTGCAGCCCCCAGCCTGCGGACAGTGCACAGTCTACATTCAGAACCGCCATACGCAATCGGCGGCGACGGTCAGTGTTGCTTGCGTATAGTGCTGAATCCGAGAAGTTTGAGGCAGAGATTCAGCACCAAGTGAGACAACATTTTGAGAACACTTGGATGTGCAATGACAATACATACATAGGTGCCATGTTCTCCAGCGCGTGACTTGCGCTACAACGCGCTCCGAGTATCCGCTGGAACGCGTGAGTTGCGCGACAACAGCTGCGACTATCCACTCGAACGCTGGAGTTGCACGACAACGGTCTTTGAGTATCCGTGAGTTGCGCAACAACGGGCAAGCAGTCGGCGCAAAGCGACAGGGACGGTCTCGGTCTCTGAAGCTCCAGCACGTCAGCTGCGCGACATCGGTCTCTGAAGTTGCAGCGCGTCAGCTGCGCGACATCGGTCTCTGAAGCTGCAGCGCGTCAGCTGAGCGGCATTGGTCTCTGAAGCTGCAGCGCGTCAGCTGCGCGACATCGCTCTCTGAAGCTGCAGAGCGTCAGCTGCGCGGCATCGGTCTCTGAAGCTGCAATGCGTTAATCGACGGGCTATAGACCCTAGTCTCTACACTACCTACTCATTGTAGACGCAGATGAGCGTTGGGCTAGCTGATGCGATTCCCTTCTCTCTCTAGGTCAGCCTCTACTGGCTGGCAAAGGAGCGCTGGTGGGCCGCGGCCAAATCCCCAAAGGGGTCGGGCATCAAGAGGCCCTACAGGCGGGTGTTTGTCATGACGACCCTCAACTTGCTGCCCCATCTCCTGCTTTGGGTCGTACGCCTCTTGACCATCAGCCTGATCCACATCTGGAATCTGCCCTCATGGGTGGACTATCGTCTGCTGACGTTAACGGAGCTGGCGAGCAGTTTGCTTCTCGTCGTCCAGATGCACTTTCTCTTCTTCCGCCAGTTCCAGTACGTCCGCATGGGAAGGCGGGCGGTGCGCAGATTCGGCAAGGGCCCCAGCCGAGGGACGATTGATCCCGACGAGATGGAGCGTCGAAGGGCGGACGTCCGCAGGAACTTCCGCCTTCTCTTCGGCACCGTCGCTCTGAATCTCACCTGCATCGGCTTCGTGATCCTCGGCCAGACCATCGACGTCGGCCTCCACTTCGTCCGACAGGCAGCCGAGTACTCCACAGCTTTTCCCGGCTACAGTCGCCGCTACGCTGGTGTCTTGGGACGCCTTTGGGGGA